>JALIGW010000004.1:18141928-18154428 GCA_023053685.1 Diadophis punctatus similis | reverse complement strand
GAAATATCTGGAAGACACCCAGGACACTATCAGTAAAATGAAGTTATTGCTCTACAAGCATACTGCAGTAAATTTTGTCCTATGTGCTTGTTTAAATATTTTATGAAGTCTTTTTACATATTTGCTTTTCTAAATGTTATGGAACCGAGTCGCATCTAACATGAGCCTTAGCCCCATTCTGAACGAGGCAAAACTTGGAGAACTCTCAGGTGAAAAATGATAAAAATGATCTAGCGCAAACTGTTCTGTAATTATTTTTTCACAAAATGGCTGGATTGAGACATCATGGTAAGTTATAATGATGTAGGTCTGGTTTGGGTGTTGGCTTAAATATGTAAATCCAGCCATTATAGTCTGCAAATCATAATGAGTTTAAATGCTGACTTGGTAGCTTTCTTAACAAACCACAGTTATAATAAACAGTGATTTAATGACCCCAACCAAAAAATAAATAATCGGTGAAAAAATCATATTCATAATTCATACTGTAGATGAAAGATCTTCTTAGACAATCAAAGACAACCAGTTGCCTTCACAGTTAACAAGTTTATTGTGATTGAAAATATTAACAATCTTATCTCTTAGGAATTACATTAAAATGTGAGAATTGAGATTCATTCCAGTACCACCACTTGATACTGCTGTTATAATTTTATAATACATTTGTAATTTTCTAAAATTGCCTCCATGATTTTTTTTATGTTTCACATTCCACTAACCGTCAAGATAAAGGAACAAACAAGAAATGTGCCAGAGATGAGTCCACATTACAAGAGATATGAGAATGACTTATAAGTCATTCTCATATCTCTTGTAATTATATCTCATTATCATATCATATCATATAATCATATAATATAATCATATCTCATTCCCGTCATCCCCATTCCTAAGAGGTCTGTAAGGGGCATGCATAACTGTACAATTGTGCCTACCGTCCCTGTCCTACTGTCCTATTGCCTAATTTACCTGTACCTACTTTGCTAATGTTTATGTTTATGTTTATACCAATATCTTGGTATACTGTCACCTCTCGATTGGACTACTGCAATGCGCTCTACATGGGGCTGCCCTTGAAGAGTATTCGGAGACTTCAACTGGTGCAAAATGCAGCTGCGCGTGCTGTGGTGGGTGTTTCAAGGTACACCCACCTAACACCTATACTCTGCAAGCTGCATTGGCTGCCCATTGGTCTCCGGATACAATTCAAGGTGCTGATCATCATCTTTAAAGCCCTACATGGCTTAGGACCAGGCTATCTCCGGGACCGCATTCTGCCTCATTCTTTCCTTCGACCGGTCAGGTCCCACAGAGTGGGTCTCCTCCAGGTCCCATCAGCCAAACAGTGCCGACTGGCGGGGCCTAGGGGGAGGGTCTTCTCCGTAGGGGCCCCTGCTCTCTGGAACCAACTTCCCCCAGAGATCCGAATCATCCCCACCTTGCTGGCCTTCCAAAAAGCCATCAAGACATTCTCTTCCTGCAGGCAGGGTGAGTTGAGACGACTCTATATCTGATGTCTCCCCCATGTATGTATGTTGTTTATATGTTTTTTAACTGTTTTAAATTGCCTTTTTTAACGATTTGTTTGGAGTTTTATAAAATGTTGTACGCTGTCCTGAGTCCCGAGGGAGTAGGGCGGCATAGAAAAACTGCCAAATAAATAAATAAATAAATAAATAAATAAATAAATAAATAAATAAATAAATAAATAAATAAATAAATAAATAAATAAATAAATAAATAAATAAATAAATAAATAAATAAATAAATAAATAAATATCTTGTACATGTTTGACAAAAAAAAGCAATGAATCTGTCAAGACTGAGATCCTTCTGCTTTTCTGCCTCATATTTTGGGGTACTTCAGCCTCTTTCCCAAATTCTTCCCACTCCCAGTTCTGCATTTGTGTCTCTTTCTGCTTGAACTTGGTGTGGATAGAATGTGGATAGAATGAGATGAGTGTTTGAGTATCAGTAAGCGTGTGAAATGGAAAATGGAAAAGCTAGGGACTGGGACTTTGCTCCCCCCCGCTGAGTGTAAAAACAGAAGTGGGCGGGGAGACCCGGCTACCCTTTCCTGTAAGAATGGTATGTATGGCCTGCAGGAAGGGAGGGAGACCAGCGGGGGAGGGGAGGGGGTCTCTGGTGTAGGCGAGAGCCGGACCATCTCGGTCATAACGGGAAGAGGCAGATATGACGGGAGCAGAGGGGCGGGCCGCTCTCGGGGAATAAGACCTCGCTGTTTACAAGCGATCCCTTGTTCCGGCCCCTCCGACCCGGTTCCATCTTGCTCAACCCGGATACCTGGCAACCAGGGTTTTCAGGGCCCTGGGCTCAGGATGCTGCTGCTTAATGCCAGGTCAATTGTCAACAAAGCCCCCTTGATACGTGATTTAATCACAGAGGAGGGGGCAGACCTGGTGTGTGTTACTGAGACCTGGCTGGGCCAGGAGGGGGGAGTAGCTCTCTCCGAGATATGCCCAGCCGGTTTCTCGGTGCAGCACCATTCTCGACCCCAGGGAAGGGGGGGAGGAGTGGCAATAATAACCCGCGAAAATCTGCATCCTCGTAGGATCCCTGCCCCGGAGATTGTCGGGTGTGAGACGCTCCTTTTGAAGTTGGACTTAGGGGTACAGGTGGGCCTTTTCTTGACGTACCTGCCTCCCAGCTGCGTAAGCAAGGCCCTGCCTGAGCTGCTCGAGGCAGTAGCCGGCTTGGCAGTTGAGTTCCCCAGGCTTATGGTGCTGGGGGACTTCAACTTGCCATCTGCTGGCGAAACCTCTGGGGCGGCTCAGGAGTTCATGGATTCCATGACAACCATGGACCTGACCCAAGTAATCCAGGGTCCGACTCATGAGGGTGGTCACACGCTCGACCTAGTGTTTCTTTCGGGGCAGTGGAGAGATGATCTGAAGATAAGGGATATAGTCATCACCCCTCTGTCATGGTCAGATCATTTCCTACTGAGGTTGGATTTCGCAGCCCCATTCCTCCCCCGCAGGGAGGCGGGACCGACTAGGTGGTTCCGCCCCAGGCGCCTAATGGAACCGGAAGGATTCCAGAGGGAACTTGGGGAAATACCTGAAACCCTGGTACACAATTCGGCTGACTCCCTGGTGGCTGCTTGGAACACCGCAGCATCAGGGGCCTTAGACCGAATTGCGCCTAAGCGACCTCTCTATGGCAGTGGATCCCGGAAAGCTCCCTGGTTTACCGAGGAGCTCCGGGAGATGAAACGCCAGAAGAGACGTCTAGAACGCCGCTGGAGGGCCAGAAAAACCGAGTCTGATCGAACACTATTAAGAATTTACATCAGATCTTATTTAGTGGCGATAAGGGCGGCAAAACGATCCTATTTTTCCGCTCTTATTGCGTCCGCAGATTCCCGCCCGGCCGCCTTGTTTAGGGTGACTCGCTCCCTCCTTGCAAAAGGGGGGAGCGAGGAACACTTACAAGGCAGAGCTGAGGAATTCGCTGAGTTTCTGTCGGATAAAGTCGCTCAGATTCGGTCAAACCTGGACTCTGGCTGGGCAGAGTCCATTGAGTTGACAGGGGCTAGTCCTAGTCCATCTTTATGGGAAGAGTTTGGGCCTGTTTCTCCTGAGGATGTGGACAGGGCTGTGGGAGCGATGGGTACCTCCACCTGTTTATTGGACCCGTGCCCCTCCTGGCTGGTCTCGACCAGCAGGGAGGTGGCACGCGGCTGGATCCAGGCGGTGGTCACCGCTTCTTTGAGAGAGGGATCCGTACCGCAGTCGTTAAAAGCTGCGGTGGTGCGACCCCTCCTGAAGAAGCCTTCCCTGGATCCAGCTGACTTGAAGAACTATCGTCCGGTCTCCAACTTACCTTTTTTAGGGAAAGTTGTGGAGAAGGTGGTGGTTACTCAGCTTCTGCAGCTCCTGGATGAAACAGATCATCTAGATCCTTACCAGTCGGGCTTCAGGCGCGGCTACAGTACAGAAACTGCCTTGGTCGCTCTGATGGATGATCTCTGGCGGGCCCGGGATGGGGGGAACTCCTCCATCCTGGTGCTACTTGACCTCTCAGCGGCTTTCGATACCATCGACCATGGTATCCTTCTGCATCGTCTCAGCGAGTTGGGAGTGGGAGGCACCGTTTTGCGGTGGTTCTCCTCTTATCTCGCTGATAGGATGCAGTCGGTGCTGGCAGGGGGGCAGAGGTCGTCCCCTAGGCCCCTATTATGTGGGGTGCCTCAGGGGTCGGTTCTCTCGCCCATCCTGTTCAACATCTACATGAAACCGCTGGGTGAGATCATTCGCAGACATGGGGTGTGTTTCCATCAGTACGCTGATGACACCCAGCTGTACATTACCACCCCGTCTGACTTCAGTGAGGCAGTTGATGTAATGTGCCGGTGCCTGGACGACGTTAGGATCTGGATGGGGAGGAACAGACTCAGACTTAATCCCGACAAGACTGAGTGGCTGTGGATATTGCCTCCTAAGGATCATGACAACTGCCCCTCCTTGTTCCTTGAGGGAGCGAAACTGACTCCCTCAGACCGGGTCCGCAACTTGGGGGTCCTCCTAGATCCACAGCTAAAATTGGACCATCATCTTTCTGCTGTGGCTAGGGGGGCCTTTGCACAGGTTCGCCTGGTGCACCAGTTGCGGCCATATTTGGAGAAGGAGGCTCTACTCACGGTCACTCATGCCCTTGTCACCTCTCGTTTGGACTACTGCAATGCGCTCTACATGGGGCTACCCTTGAAGAGTATCCGGAGACTTCAGCTGGTGCAAAATGCGGCTGCGCGTGCTGTGGTGGGTGTGCCAAGGTACACCCACGTGACATCGATACTCCGCCAGCTGCATTGGTTGCCCATCGGTCTCCGGGTCCAATTCAAGGTGTTGATCACCATCTTTAAAGCCCTTCATGGCTTAGGACCAGGTTATCTACGGGACCGCATTCTGCCTCATACTTCCCTTCGACCGGTTAGGGCCCACAGAGTTGGCCTCCTCCAGGTCCCGTCGGCCAAGCAATGCCGGCTGGCGGGCCCAAGGGGGAGAGCCTTCTCTGTGGCTGGCCCCGCTCTCTGGAACCAACTTCCACCAGAGACCCGAACTATCCCCACTCTGCTGGCCTTCCGAAAAGCCGTTAAGACATGGCTCTTCCTGCAGGCGGGGGGTAGAGCTTAATTCACTCGAGCTCACCCCCCAAGTATGTATGATGTTGAATGGTTGTTGATTTCTTATATTGTGTTTTAATTTTTATATTGTTTTAATTACTATTTTAGATTTTGGTTGTTCTTGTATTTTTCACTGATGTACGCCGCCCTGAGTCCTTAGGGAGTTGGGCGGCATATAAGAATTCCAAAATAAATAAATAAATAAATAAATTCTCTAGTCCAGTGTTTCCCAACCTTGGCAACTTGAAGATGTCTGGACTTCAACTCCCAGAATTCCCCAGCCAGCATTCGCTGGCTGGGGAATTCTGGGAGTTGAAGTCCAGACATCTTCAAGTTGCCAAGGTTGGGAAACACTGCTCTAGTCTTCTTACTTCCTAAGAAGCCAAATGTCTCTTTTCATTAATAGAAGATGTTTTGGCCATTCAGCATGCAGAGAAGAGCTTAGGAGAAGTAACACAACAGCGCATCATGTAAAGATAAACTTGAGGCTCTTCAGCATTAAGGTCCTTAGACTTGTGTTTGTGGCACAACAGTAATGGCACAACACAGCTTATAAGGCAGCAATGTTCCCTCTGTTTCAGCAATTCAGAAATGCCTCTTTCAAAGCCATTGCAATGCCTTGGTCCAGTTCTCATCACATTCCAAAAAAAGGAGCAGAAAATTAATTGACCTAAAGCTATCAGTGACCGGTAGTCATAATGGAAATATATAACCTCCAGTATTATCTCAATTATCAGTCATTTTCATATACAGTAATAACTGTGGGCTTTTTTCTAGGTTTATCTTGTCCAGAGGGTCTCTTATTTTATTAAATGGGCAGGTGCTCAGGAAGAACAAGTACATTCTTCTCAGTTATGATCTAGTCAAAATCATCTACAGCAAACAAACATCTTGGACAGGAGAATATATCCAAATTTTGTCTTTTGCCTTAAAAGACTCTGTCCTCTCTGCATGATGTTCTCAATCTGGTGCGCTACCCAGATAAATTAGATCTTCATTCTGCTCATCACAAGCTAGCGTGTCTAATACTTGGAAGTGTATTCATCTTCAGTACATCACATTGATGCAAATCCACTCTTTATGACATTTTAGGTAATGCCTTGGTTTCTACATTTATTACTATACGCTTGCAAAGTAAAGAAAAGGGATAAAAGTATTATTGGGTGGTGAACATAGTGATGCATTGAGACGAGCGAGAACTCATTTCGCTCAAGTCTGAATATTTTTGATTGTTAAAAAAGCAGGACAGATCCCGAAACTTATTTGTGTATTTCAGAGAGTTGCTTCAGATTTCCAACAGCTATGGATTAAGCCCACATGTTGTACTTATTTTTATATCTGAAAACCAAAACATAAAGTCTGCTTAGCACTTTTGCAGAACCTGTTTGGGTACAAGAATATTTGCAAAGCATTCCATAGACTAGTAAAGTGACATTTAATGCATTCCCTTTAGTTCATTCTTCCTGCTCTTAAAGGATGGGAATCAGTTGGTGGTGACAGCTAAAAGATTTGCCAGAGCTGTGCCAAAGTTGTGTAAGGTCTGCATGGAGTCTAACAAGTGTCAGACACTTGAGAGCATCAGTACAAGATAGCAAGTAAAATACCGGCTGTTGTGATTAAAGGCTCCAAAGGTAAGTCAACTAGTCAGCCAGCTTGGAATGTTTTCCACACATTTTCCATGAAACGGCAGTGTTAAATTCTTTGGACCTCTACTCGGCAATAAAAAAAAAGTCTGGTTGTACTTAGATTTTTACCAATATGATCCAAAAATAATTGAGAAAAATATTTACATCACTTTCACAATTACTTTGTTCTAGTACCATGATGGCGAACCTATGGCACGCGAAGCCATATCTGAGGGCACGCGAGGCGTTGCCCTATGTCAGCTACAGCATGCATGTGTGTGCTGGCATGCTGATTTTTGGCCTTCTGGAGGGTGAAGTGAGGCCGTTTTCACCCTCCCCAGGTTTCAGGAAAGCCTCCGGAGCCTTTGGATGGCGAAAAATGGACCTAACAGGCCTACCGGAAGTTCGTTTCCGAAGTTCCGGTAGGCCCGCTGGGCCCATTTTTCGCCATCCACAGGCTTCGGGGGCTTTCCTGAAGCTTAGGGAGGGCAAAAAATGGCACAATGGGCCTATCGAAAGTCCAGAGGCTTCAGTGAGGTATGCGCGCATGTGTGGGGGAGGGCTTTGCATTATGGGTGTGGGCATGCGCACGCCCTTTTGGCATCCGAGCAAAAAAAGGTTCGCCATCACTGTTCTAGTGATGTTTTCACTGAACACGCATTTTCCTCTATGCATCTAAACCAGACTTCCCAAATATCCAGACTTCCTGATCATTGGTCAAGCAAGAAAAGTCTAGTGGGATTTATAATCCATCCCAATGGAGTAAGCACATCAGAGAAGGTAGCTGTGCATGCATCATGTCTCACTGCTAGATCAAGAGTCTCCTATTTATCATATCATTTTTCATTTCTCAATAAGGTCTTTTCTTCTGCCTCTTCATTGTTTTGATCACTGTTCCTTATACTGTAGGGATCTTTTCTTGTGTAAGGATAGCATTTGCCTTATCCATTCCATGCAAGCAGAATATGTATTTTGAATAAGAATTCTCCGATTATTCAGGATTTTCCTCTGCCTTGCCCTTTTCCAAGCCTAACTCCTTGTATCTTCCTCTCCCCTCTCTCCCTCCCTCCCTCCCTCCCTCTCTCTCTCTCTCTCTCTCTCTCTCTCTCTCTCTCTCTCTCTCTCTCTCTCTCTCTTTTTGCCTGATTCAACTCCTGTTAAACTCCGGATCATCATTGACGGAACTTTTTTGGAAATTAATCTTTATAAAGGTTTTATTTTATTATATAAAATACAAAGAAGAGAAGAAAACAGTAGGAAATTAAGGGGAGGAAAGGGGGCCGGGAAAAGGGGCTGTAGAATACAAAGGGAAAGAGAAAAAGAAAGAAAGGGGGCATTAACTTCCAACTCTTCCTAGCTCAGTACAAGATAAACACATTCCAGCCTCAACTTTTTGCTTTTACACATTAATATACAACCAGCCATTCCTATAACACCAAATCTTTCTAATCAACAAAACCAAAGTCAAACTTGTATTTATTTTTTCTTCACAAAAAATATCACCGACTGAACTTAATAAACATACATATGCGCTCGCTACAACCTGGCGGGCACAACGTGAAGATTCAGAATGACAAGACCCCGGAAACAAAACCCTATAGTTTGACCTCCCAAGGACTCTCTAACAGTGACTACTAAATTGTAATTTGAATTGTAGTAAGATTTTTAAAGGGGACGTAGTCGCTTAGTGGCTAAGACGCTGAGCTTGTAGATCAGAAAGTTTGGCAGTTTGGCGGTTCGAATCCCTAGCGCCGCGTAACTGAGTGAGCTCCTGTTACTTGTCCCAGATTCTGCCAACCTAGCAGTTTGAAAGCATGTAAAAATGCAAGTAGAAAAATAGGGACCACCTTGATGGGAAGGTAACAGTGTTCCGTGTGCCTTTGTGTTTAATCATGCTGGCCACATGACCACGGAATCGTCATCAGACAGTGCTGGCTCTTCGGCTTAGAAACGGAGATGAGCACCACCTCCTAGAGTCGGGAACGACTAGCACGTATGTGCGAGGGGAACCTTTACCTTTCCTAAGATTTTAAAATATCATGAGGAGTCATATTAACTGTATTTAAGTCATGTCATACTAATCTGATTTTTCTCCTACCTCCCACTTTTCCAGACTGTGACTTATGACACGTAACTCAAAGGCCAAATGAGGTCCTTCATTTGTGTCCCCACCCAGGATGATTGCATGCCTCTTCTAAAAAATATTAACTATGTGGTAAATTTACTAATTGATCTTTTGAGCAAAAACACCAAATAGCAGCCATCCCAACTTAAACAGCCACATTTCTCTACTGTCATTTAGCAAGGAGAAAAAAACATAAAATAAATTCTGAGGAAAGCAAACTCATAGAACATATAAACATGGACTTGCACAAGAATTAAAGCTGGGCAGAAATTAGCCTCTTGATAATCTCCATTCTAGATGTCCCCATGAAAAAGGGGGGAGATTTCATTATATTTATAAATAAAAGTAATTATTAATTTCCTAGTATTGAGCAACAGCATAAAATAGCTTCTTTTTTTGCTAAGTATTTGAATTTTGCTTCATTTCTACTACCATTGTAGACACAACCCTATTAGCAGTCCTGTTGCGTTCTGCGTTCAGATTTCAGAAAGTGGTTTGAAAAGTGGACGTTGGAAAAAAGTGTTCTTTTGTTTCAAGGTAGAGGCGAAAAGTTTAAAAAAATAAAGGAAGAATAGACACTTTTAAGGAAAAAAAAAACCTCTTCTGGGACATTTCAATTTACCTCTATTAAAACAATGCTTCAAGTCCTTCTTTGTTTTTATTCCCTTATCAAAAGAAAATATTTATAAGAAGGCATGGATGTAGGGGGCAGAGGCTTAGCGATGTGTTAAAGACCCAGTTTTCCACATCTCCCATAAGAGATTTCTATGGCAACAGCACACACTGAGAAAAAGGTAGAATATTGCATATATAGGTCACAGTATCAATGACAATTAAGATACACTGGTGGTCTCAGTGACACTGCAATGTTTGGGATTAATTCAGCATCATGAAAAGACCCTCATTTGGTGGTATAAGAGACAAATTTGGGGGCGGGTGGGAAATGAGTCCAAGAAGTATTAAAAAAGAACTTGATGGTCAAATCTACTGAAAAGTAACAGTCATGTAAGAATGATTAACTGCTGTGGACATCAAAACTGATAATTTTAATAATATAGTCAGATGCTATAAGAAACGAAGCTTTAAATGTTGTTACTATTAGTCTTTTTTTTTCTACTGATTTTTTTAATTGTAGACCTTGCATGTAATCCTTTGATAAAAGGATTACATGCAATTAAGATATTTGAAAATACCGTATTTTTCGGAGTATAAGACGCACCGGAGTATAAGACGCACCTTAGTTTTTGGGGAGGAAAATAGGGGAAAACAATCTGCCTACCAGGTATTCATCTAGCTAGCGTCCTTAGTCTGGTCAGCTTCAGCACATTATTTTATCCCCTGGTTAGGACTTAAAAAAACCTTCTTCTGAGAGAGTAACAATGAAAGAGCATGCAAGCCAGTAAGAGCTGGGAAGATCGTTAGCACCTGGTTAGGGCTAGAAAAAAACTTATTCGGAGCAAGTAGAGCAATGAAAAAAAATTCTTAGACTTAGGGCTGGAAAAACATTCTTTGGAGAGAGTAACAATGAAAAAGCCTGTAAGGTAAGAGCTGGGAAGATCTGTTAGCACCTAGTTAGGGCTGGAAAAAAAGCTACATTCGAAGTATAAGATGCACCCAAATTTTCAGCCACTTTTAGGGAGGAAAAAGGTGCGTCTTATACTCCAAAAAATACGGTAAATATTAAGGTCAATCGTTGGCTAACAATTTGCTATTCATTACCGGTCAATACTGATAAGTTTCACAAGAAGAAAGGGAAAAAAAATATCTGACTGAGGACTTCAAAAATGCAACATTCCAAACCAAAATTGACACAGAAGAGAGAGAGAGACACCTTAGTGACAGGAGTGAAAAAGGTTCTTGTTGCTATTAGTCTTCATGGATATGTGCACCATATTTTATGCAAAAATAATACGGTCCACAAAATTAAAGGAGGAGGAGAAGGATTTACGTCATCACCATCAATCTAGAATCTTCTGTCTTCATTCACATAGCTGGGTTAACCTGTGAGTCTATGCTGATCTATGTTTTTCATCTATTATACCGTAAAGCCCAGTGTGTGCTCATAAGCATTCCATACATTCTCCTGCCATCTTCTGTTGCTCTCGTTGTTTCCTTGAATGCATGATGGCCTGAGGTTTGCTTCTGAGTTATAGTCAAAAGTATATCAGGATAACACTGACAAGGCATGTGGTTACTGCAAGAGTAGGCTGTTTATGGTCCTGGGTTTCATGAACACCCAAACTTCCTCTTTAGATCTCCAGAACATCTATTATATTTACTGCTTAAAATCAGCAACAAGGTTTAGTCTATCTGGAGGCATGAAATGCATAACTGTTGCAGAATGGGCTTCATAGGATTTTAAAAATATATCCCCCTCAAATAAATAAAAGATTCCCATCACTTCTCCTTACGTGAGGCATTTGATCTTTCCATAAATGTTCAGCTTAGCCCACAACCAGCAAAATTTTCCTATTCTGTTTTATAGGAAATAAGTGTCATTCTTTACAAATCAAAGTTTACTTACAATCACATAACTGCTTCAAATAATCACCAAGATATATCTCAACCAGTGTTAAGTCCTACGATATATGGTGTGTGTGTGAGTGTGTAGACAGGGGATGGGGGGAGGCTTTCAAGTTCCCTGCACATTCACACAGGGCAGAAAAAGAATACAAAACAGCTCTTTGTTGCAGCCAAGATTGCTGGGGGGAATTCCAAATTAATTGTTTACATTGATTTATTAAAATCGTACATCAACTATTTTACAAAATTTCAGCCTTTAACTGTACTATAGTTTTATTAAGTTCATTTATATTATATTTTGAAAAATATCCTTGCCTCAAAACCTCAATAAAATAAAATTGTTCTATATAAACATGGTATTTTCGGTTCAAAATATGTGAATGCAGGTTCAAAACCCCAGAAAGTTGGGTCAATTGCGGATTTGTAAGTTTCCTAGATGCATTTCGGTGGATCACCATGTTAAAGGAAATGCTGGCTAGTTGAATCTAGATCGGATCCAGCAAGATTATTCCTAGCTGGCCTCTTTATTTGGGGCTGTTTATCAAAACAGTAGCATTTCTTTGAGATGTTTTTATTGTACAATCCTGTAAACAATAGGCATAGCCCAAGTCATGCATGACCTAAAGGAGTTCATTATTATTCCTTCTCCCTCCTCTGCCTTAAAAGTATTTTCAACAAAGGCTAAACGATAAATAAATGGAAGTAAATGCAACTTCTCCAAATGATAAGTAAGTTATTCACAAATAAAGCAAGAAGGGGCTTATATTTCACATTCAGTAAATTAGCATTTTTCAGAGCAAAAATTAAAGGAAGTGATATTAATTTTAAAAAGAAATTCAGTTAACAAAACTAAATATGCTTAAGAGTAAGTCCTAAACAGCTACTGAATTGATTCATAGAGTAAGCCATCAGTAAGCCATAGAGTAAGCCTGTGTCACATCTCTTACGCCATGAATTTTGGTTTACATGAGTAGGTCACGTTTATATATAAACCCAAACCAAAGCTAAACAAATTATATTATGGTTTCAAGGGCATTATATAAACTACTGTTTTTCATACTTGGCAACTTTAAGACGTTCA
>JALIGW010000004.1:17994428-18136928 GCA_023053685.1 Diadophis punctatus similis | reverse complement strand
AAAGAACATCAAGAACTCAACAGTTTAAACTATATATTCTCTAGGACTGGGACAATTTATGTCTGAATGGGCGATTTATTTATCATAAACAAACATTCAAAATCTCATCTCGGTAAGCTACACAGCACCTTTATATATAGAAAGTCAAGATTCCCAACACTAAAAAAAAGGAGAAAAAGAACTAAAGCTAAGAGTTATAATGACCGAGTTTGTGAATGAGGTATAGTTTGAATTAAAGATTTCCTGGATCAGACCCCAAGTCACATTTTTAGCTATTGCACTCTAGACACTAATTTATTTCGGATATTTATAATCTGCCTTCTCTGCCAAATGGCACTTGGAGCAGCACACAGCATTAAAATATTAAAAATACATAAACAGCCCTAGAAGCGAAAAGAGCCAGCTAGTCCTAAAGCAACTGCAAATACAGCAGCAGCGGCTGAATAGTCCAGCCACAATCCTGCGTCATCCCGAGAGACCTTTTCCCCCCACCTGCTGATGGGAAAAAAACAAGGAGGAAGCCAAGCAATTTTCACTAAGACACACATGGTGTAAAATGGAGTCAAATGCCTATAAAATCCCAAATGTTTTCTTCTAGCTTTCTTGAGCATCCATAGGAGAACTAAACACAGACCGACAGTTAGGCAGGCAATAGATGGGAAAATGTACCTTCTGAATCGAGGGACACACTTTTAATGACTAGAGGCTCATTTTTCGGCTGAAAAGGAAAGAGGTAAATACAAATATGGGTAGATCTTTTTTATAGGCATCTGGGTTATTATTATTGTTGTTGTTGTTTTGTTGTTGTTGTTGTTGTTATTGTTATTGTTATTGTTGTCGTTGTCGTTATTATTATTATTATTATTATTATTATTATTATTATTATTATTATTATTATTATTATTATTATTATTATTATTATTATTATTATTATTATCCCACGGTGTTATGTCTACTTTAAGGTTTGCACTGAAACTTTAGAGAGTTTCTTGCTGAAAAATGGATTGGCGGGTTCTGCAGTACCTTGCTGCTTTTCTCAGAATGACAAAACCAACCTGAGATCAACATGTCACCAATTCTAACCCTTTTGCACAGGTTTACATCCCATGGAACCTAGAAAAGGAGAAGGACTTACATCAAAATACCAGGAACTAGAAAGGTAAAATATTTCTATTATCTGAAGAGAAACCAGAGTGTATTTCCGCTTTCATCACATACACAGACAATCCAGCTTGACTATTCCACCGTCATCAATTTTTAAATTATGACAACAATCATCAATACAGAGGCCATAGGTTTCCCTTCCAAGTTCTAAAATATAGAAGTAGGAGTTGGCATCATTACATGCCTATCAAAGTTCATGCCCTAGTGAATAACCAACTGCCATACTTTGGAAATACGATTTCTGTTGCTCCTTCTCCTTATTGTTTCTGCTCTTTCAATTATCTTATGCAAGTAAACAACTTTTATAGTACATTCTGGTCCCAGAAGAAAAAGCAAAGCAAAGAAAATGAGTGAATGTAGCAAGGATAAAATGAGGTTAGCTGGAGACCATCTTGTCCAAGAATCTCCCCAAACTCAGAACTAATTCTGCAGCACACTTTAATAACTTGGAAGTATATTCACAGCAAGTTACACCTTTAGTAATTTTCTATAAAGAATGGCTTAATAGCTTTGCAAAAGAAATTGAACATTTAAATTCAAAATGTATCTGCCGAATGTCCTAGAATCAGTTTCATTGGACTTTTACAACTTGAAGCTTCGCCCTGGAGAAGAATTGGGAGTGCAAAAAGTCAATGTTCAGGATTGAACAGAGGTGTCAGTGTAACTGAGGAGCAGGCTACAGCTAAAGCTAGACATCAGAAAGAGCAGAAGCTATGGCAACCACCATGGAAGATTAGATTGAGATATATGATGATGTTCGTCCATTGTGTTCGAAGAGGACTTTGACATTTAATAGGTTGTGGGCTGTCCACGATGTGTCCGCAGGTGGCTGGTAAGGCCTCTACGGGCATGAAATGTTCTGCCACATGTTGGGCAGACATGTGTGGGCACCACTGTTGCAGCATTTGCAGCTCTGGCTTTGCAGAGTGCTCGCTTCTCTTGTGCTATGGTTGTTCTTCTGTCCTCAGATGTCTGCCAGCCTTGGTGGATCATGTTGGTTGATCTTGTGCCAGGGTTTCCCAGGAGGTGGTGTCGATATCAAGTGACTTGAAGGAGGCTTTCAACCTGTTTTTGTATCGCTTCTTTTGTCCCCCGTGCGATCGCTTTCCTTGAGACAGCTCACCATAGAGGAGCTGTTTGGGGATGCAATGGTCTGGCATCCTTGCAACATGGCTTGCCCAGCATGTCTGGGGTTTCATCAGCAGGTTGTGAACAGATGGCAGGCCTACTCTGGAGAAGACTTCTGTGTCTGGCACCTTATCCTGCCACTGGATCCTCAGAATTCTACGGAGGCAGGTCATGTGGAAGTGGTTCAATTGCCTAGTGTGCCTCCTGTATACAGTCCAAGTTTCACTGGCATACATCAGGGTAGTTAGCACTACTGCTCGGTAGACTTTGAGCTTTGTAGCAAGGCTTATTCCACAGTGGTCCCACAAGTTGGTCAGTAGTCTGCCAAATGCAGAGCTTGCCTTGGCAATTCTGCAGTTGACCTCAATGTCAATTGTCACTGCACGGGAGAGGGTGCTGCCAAGATATGCAAATTGCTCCACTGCTTGCAATGTAGATTGAGATATATGGTAACAAAGACTATGAGATATATAGATTAATAACTGAACAAAGAAGTATCTGAGTTCTTCTATAAATTACTGCTTTCTTTAACATCAAGCAAATGCTTCTATGTCAGCAGGACAACACTGAATCTACCTGTGGAACACCAAGAAACAATAAGGAGCGCGTTTAGCATTCCTGAGATTTGCAGAAACATGATTACGAAAAATAAGGATAAGGAAACTTCATAGGAAAATCATTCCAATCTCAACATGCAACAGCAGATATGGAATTGGGGGAGGAAAAACATGGAAAGCTGGAAGACTGAGGGTGAACTGCCTAAGTTGAGTGGCTGGCTGTCTGGAATCTTATGTAACAGAGTTGTTGTAGTGCGTAGAGCCATAATGCAACAATTTTTTTTGCAGACACTACTTGTCAATTCCTCTAACAGAAAGACATATTCGTTGAGATTTTCCTAAAAATAGTTGAAAATGGGAAAAAGGCTTATAAGGCTATTGGTCATTATTTGACTAGAGAACCAACCTGGTATATCTTGGATTACAGTTCTTGACATTATGATCATGATGACTTTTGCGGACTCAAAATTATGCATGCATAGTTCATTATGTCTGCAGACTTCCAAAATGGGAGATGGCTTGTTGTATACTGAATTAGTATTTTTTAGTTACTAGAATTAGTAAGTTATTATCATGAATGCTGTCTCATTTCTACATGTCTTTTATATTTTGCATCTAAACTCTGGTTATGCAATGACCTTGGCTCGTCTTGAAAAAGCTAACCAGACTTGGTTAATATTTGGAATGGACACCAATAAAAAAATTCTAGGATTGTGGACATAGAAAAAAAACCGGAATTGTTTTTACTAGGTATTTCCAACAAGGTATATAAAAAAGAAATACAAAATCTTATTATTCATATTCTAACTGCTGCAAGAATTACATACGCACAGTCCTGGAAAAACAGAGAGATACCCAAAGAGGAAGAGATAATTAAAAAAATAATGGACTGTGCGGAAATGGATATGCTAACTAGAGAATTAAAAGAAAAAGAAGAATCTGATTTCTATAAAGTCTCGAACAAATTCTATAATTGGTTGAAAGAAAGAACCAATACAGTAAATAAAAGAAAAGTTTAATGGTGTATACCCAAGTAATTATGTAAAGATTTTAAATGTATATGGTATAATAAGAAAATATGTTTGAGAGCAATATGAATACTTAAGGAAATGATATGTAAAAAGAATATGTCCAATAATAGCTTATGATGGATAGGGGCCCACAAATGCCCCATTTGTTTGTTATATGTTTTGCTTTTTGAATGTTTAATGTTGGTGTTGTTTTGTGTGTTTAATAAAAAAAATTATAGGATTGGCGATTAATCTGCGAACGTTCTCATATACTTCTGGAGTTCACTTAATTTGGAGAGATTCTTTATCTTTGCTTAACAAGAAGACGTATCCCTGATTTTTTTCCCCAAAGTTCTATAGACTCATGAGCAAATTCCTTCCTTTTGAAAAAGGGGACCTATTCTTTGTAATAATTTGCACCCAGCTGTTCTCCTACGCAAGATTGTTAACAGCAGTTTGCATACTCACTTTGCAAAGCTTATGAATGTGCATTACTCTATGGATGCAAAGTCTAGTCAACATGCTCATTTTTACATCTGCTTCCTATCATACCCACTTTCCAGCACTTGCAGGAACAATATTGGGGGCAGTTTGAAGCCTTCCCAATGACAAAAAAAAATATTATTATGCACAGATTATTATCTTAAAATGGGGCAAGTTTCAGAAAACAAAGGAAAAGAAGCCGAGGATAAACAAGCAAGAAACATTCACCATACAGCAGATACTGTATTAATAGCAATATCACTTAGACTTATATACCGCTTCATAGTGCTTTATTTTTTATTTATTTTATTTTATTTAGGATTCTTATATGCCGCCCTACTCCCTGGGGACTCAGGGCGGCATACAACATTTGAAGAACCACTAAACAATATCATATAAAACAATTTAAAATACATTTTAAAAAGCATACACAATCTTACATACATGGGGGAGACCAAGATGAAGTTGTCTCAAAACCCCTCCTGCCGGAAGAGCCATGTCTTCACGGCTTTTCGGAAGGCCAGCAAGGTGGGGATAATTCGTATCTCTGGGGGGAGTTGGTTCTAGAGAGCAGGGGCACCCACAGAGAAGGCCCTCCCCCTAGGCCCCGCCAGCCGACATTGTTTGGTTGATGGGACCTGGAGGAGACCCACTCTTTGGGACCTGACCAGTCGAAGGGAAGTATGAGGTAGAATGTGGTCCCTTTACAGCCCTCTCTAAGCGGTTTACAGAGTTCAGCATATTGCCCCCAACAATCTGGGTCCACATTTTACCGATCTCGGAAGGATGGAAGGCTGAGTCAACCTTGAGCCTGGTGAGATTTGAACAGCCGAACTGCAGCTAGCAGTCAGCTGAAGTAGCCTGCAGTGCTGCCCTCTAACCACTGTGCCACCTTGGCTCTTTGAAGCTTGGAAGATGTGAGAGGGAATGTAAACCTACTTTCTTCACCTACGAAATTCTCCCCTCTCTTGAGAATTCACTTTCTTCAGCATGGTAGCTTCCAAGAAACCTTGTTTCACTATAGTGGGATGCTGATTAATTAAGCTTCAAGTGAGTGCATCTCTGATTTACTGCAAGCTCACACCCCGTTACGCAAATAAAATGTGTGGGAGTTCCAAGCAGTATTTAATTTTGAAGGTAACCCCCCCACCAGAACCCTAGAAGCATCTTAATGGGAATCAGCCTTCCTGATGATAAACAATGGATAAATAAAACTTGCTTGCTAAGTTGAAGTGTTTTCTTTCTTATTACTATTATTATTTAAGGAATCAGCCACTCCTTCCTCCAACACAGAGAACAGAGGGATCCTTTGGCATTTGGAACAAGATGTCCCCCCTCCCAAAACCACCACAAAAATAAACTAAAGGTTTTAGTTATTGTTGTTGCCGCTGCCGATTGGTTGGTTGGTTTTGGCTTTACAGATTTGAAGCGGGACACAAATATTTTTTTCTGACAGAAATTTCCTGGGACATGAAATGTTGTCCACTGTTTGGGACAGGATAGTAGAGAGTTTCGCAAAGCTATTTAAAAGAATGGTGAGAGCAGAAGAACACTGACAGCAGCCACAGAAGTTGAGAACTACCTTGGGAACCCTTCAAGAACCTGCCGCAAGCTGTAGTGAGAAGACGGGAAGACATCAACCAGGATTGCACCTACCCAGTTCATATGTCTCAGATTCTCCATTCCATGAAGTCTGCAAAGGCTTTTTTTTTAGCTGCACAGGGTCTTTCTCGACACAACAGAATAAATAGCAAAAACAAGGGCCAAAAACCAAATACCAAAGAGCAGATAAGGAATCATAAACCAAGTTGTGAGGAAACATTTGGCCACAAATGTCAGTGTCTTCCACTATTACCTGCCGTTTGATCTGTATAAGATTGGCTGAGATATCTAAATGCAGAAGCTGACAAGCTCTCCTTTACTAATCTGTAAATTGTGCCAGAAATATATATATTTCTGCTGCCTTACAAGCAGACTGTCCAGGTTCAAATCCCACTATCTGACGAGAGCAAAATAGCTCGAAAATAGATCTATAATAGTCTCCCCTTATTTTCATTTATCAGCAAAAAATGTTACACATACAGACAATATAATTTGTCAGCTATAAAAAAACTGCCTGGATGGCCCCAGGAGGGGCCGAAAGGCAAAAGGAAGCTGTGATGTTTCCTTCCATACACCAGGATGACTCGACAGAAAAAACATATATAACCCTTTCCTGGTGAAGAGCTGATAGGGAAGAGAACCTGGCCTAGAGGTTAAAACTGCTGCCTTACAAGCAGACTGCCCAGGTTCAAATCCCACTAAGGGTATGGCTATCTGACGAGAGCAAAATAGCTCGAAAAAGATCTATAATAGTCTCCCTTTATTTTCATTTATCAGCAAAAAATGTTACACACACACACACACACACACACACACACACACACACACACACACACAACCAGCTCATTTGTTTCTTCAGTTTAGTTAGTTTGCCAACTATCTAGCAGCAACTTGCATGTCCTCTGCTGGAAGCCTTTGCCAGAGCCCTTGATACTCATTAGATGCTGTATATGCTAGGACTTGAACCTTGAACTGCGTGGAAGCACAGCATGGCCTCTGTCCTGAGATATGGCCCATCTCTGTTATTATCATCAGATACATGCTGGAATATTTGGTGTGACCTCTTCATCCCAATCTGTCTGCTACAAAGGATAGATCAGTTGTGCAGCTTGAAGATATAGCCTCTCCCTGTCTCTGTCTCTGCCTCTCCTTCTCTCACACGCACATATGCTGATTGCACACTCTCTTAATTGTTGAAAGCAAGACAAACTCACATTCCACTTTTGTTCTCCATTCTATTGCTATGCAGACCTGCTGACCAATTTGCTGGTAAACAGTGCACTGGTTTTAAATCCTTGCTTGAATTAGTTTTAATTTTCCCCAAATCTCACTTAAGATCATGGTAATGGCTATTTTATACCAAAGGATAAAACACGATTTTCATCAAAAGTTGCCTTACTTCACCATGATCTCTTAAAAGAGACAGAATTAGAAATTGAGGTTTTCGTCAGTTATCTTTAAATAATCTCAATGTTAAGTCTGTGGTGGGATCAAGTTACACCCTGGGATCAAAAGTTGCTTTTAATTCCTTTTTTAAAAAATAAAGGAAAAGGAAAATTTATCTGGCTACCCAGCATAGCAAATAACTTAGCATCTAGTACTTGCAAGAATTCAGAAATATATATATTTTCCTTATCATGCGAGTGAAAGCTGAAGTTAAACCAAGTGAAATTTGGAACATGTCATATTGCTCTAATGAGCTGCTTAATCCTACACCTCTTTTATCCTGCTATGTATTCAATGATATGTCCTAAAATGACTCTTCTTCACTGACTGAAAGATTGCCGGTCATAATCATTGACACCTTTACTCTCGAGTAGATACTGGGAAGTTTGTAAACAACTCACATCTAAAGATAACCCAATCTCTTTCCTTCCTATAGATTTTAGCAAGGAATATTTGGTGTACAATTTCTATTTAAACAATCAGTACTAAAAACTGCAAGGGGGATGAAAACTGCAAGGTCAAGGAAGAAGAATAACACATTCCTGAATTCACAGGACTTAAAAATCTTGGTCATGTCCTTAAACAGGAGTGATTCATCAAAAAGGAAAGGAAAGGGAAAGGGAAAGGGAAAAGAAAGGGAAAGGAAAGGAAAGGAAAGGAAAGGAGAGGAAAGGAAAGGAAAGGAAAGGAAAGGAAAGGAAATTAAAGGGAAGGGAAGGGAAATAGAAGGGAAGGGAAGGAGGGAGGGAGAGAGGGAGAGAAAAAGGAAGGAAGGAAGGAAGGAAGGAAGGAAGGAAGGAAGGAAGGAAGGAAGGAAGGAAGGAAAGACCAACAATTATGCAATAACAGTCTGTTTTGTACTTGTATGGGAGATCCCAAGAACTCTCTAGAAAGTTGGAAGCTAGAAAGTTGGAAAGAACATCCTGGAAGAAAGGAATAGTAAACCACTCCTATATCGTAGCAAGAAAACAATCTGAATCATGCCCTCACCAGAATTAAGCCCAGTTTAAGAGCAATTTACTACTACAATCAAGTCTCAACTATATTCTCTATCTCTTAATTGCAATTTCCTTTGCTGCTGCTGCTTTTTTTGCAACCAGTTAACAGATGCAATTCAATAACTTTCTCAACCTACTATGAAGGTCTCTTTGTTTCTTTACTAATTTTATACTTTTAAGGTAAGGAACGTCGGACGGCACCACCTGTTAGTTTCTCCCAAATCTAGTTGGATGCCAACAATTAATTATTACATGTTGCAACATTCCCAACATGGATTGATAGGAATTAAAATGCAATCCATGCGTAATGATGGCATACTTAAGATTTAAGTGTGTGCAAGTGCTGGACACCACAATGAGCTACATTTCCATAATCTACCAACCATACTCATCACAAAGTATTATCCATACATGCAAGAACAAGATCATTTATGTAGCAGCCTAGATCTCGCTGGCCTTTGCAAATCACACATTGCTGTGTTCCTTATCTCCTTGTACAAGTTATCTCCTCTTTCTCTCCATTACTGCTTTTAAAAAAAAATCATCAATGTTTTCTTTATATTCTTTATATTCAACAGGGAATATTTTTAAAAAGTTATTGTAAACAGAAAGGCTGTAAAATGAGCAGGACAACAAAACAAAGCAACCCTATCATTTAGAAAACATGGCTGTCAATATTTTTTTAAGAAAATGTGTATAATTGTAGACACTCAATCTTACATTATATTCTGCTTACCCAGTGTGAATATATATGAATAATTATTTCAGAATGTGCCCCATCAGCTGTCCTACAAATACCATCACTCAGAGCTGATGGATCCAGAGAGCACTAGGTTGTAGTCACCGTTCTTCTCCATTCTTGTTTGTAAGACCACATCTAGAATATGGCACCTAGTTCTGGATTCTTGTTTATCAGACCACATCTAGAATATTGCGTCCAGTTCTGAATTCTTGTTTATCAGACCAATCTAGAATATTGTGTCCGGTTCTGGGTTCTTGTTTATCAGACCACATCTAGAATGTCGCATCTGGTTCTGGATTCTTGTTTATCAGACCAATCTAGAATATTGCGTCCGGTTCTGGATTCTTGTTTATCAGACCAATCTAGAATATTGCATCTGGTTCTGGATTCTTGTTTATCAGACCACATCTAGAATATCGCATCCAGTTCTGGATTCTTGTTTATCAGACCACATCTGGAATACTGCATCCAGTTCTGGACACGGCATTTTAGGAAGGACACTTGAAAACTGGAATGCACCAATCTTCTCAAGAGAAGACCAGGCAAAATAAGAAAAGAGTCTAGAAAGAAACATGGGGGACAAATGGAGATACTGGGAATATTTATTCTGAAAAAGATGAGGAGGACATATGATGTCTGCCTTCTAGTATAAGAAGTGTCATCATGTAGAGGTTAGGATTACCAACAATTTCTGTTCTGTTCAACAATCAAAAAGATGTTTTGTGGGGTGATAGTTACCCTTTCACTGAACTGCTGAAATGAAAGCTAGATAGCAACCTGTTTGAGATGTGGATTCCTGCATTGGGCACCTAGATAATCTCCAAGTTTACTTCTAAATCCTACCGCACATCCTAAGTTTCTATGAGGATGTGATATCCATCAAAGATCCCTGTACTTTTCCAAGGAGTCCTTTACCTGGAGGTGAATTTTCAGGAAAGAAGGAATTTTTTCCACTCCTGTTGTTTTTGTCAATCTTACAAATCTTGCATGTTATAATTCTGGTGATTGATTATAGGAATTTTAGAATTAAATGCATGTCCTTCCCACTATATTGCGGTGTCCAAAAGAACACCAACTTCTGCACCTTGAGATCAAAATGAAGTCCTTCGAAAATTGCAGTCTTAAACTGGACCTGTTTGAAAGCAAATCTCACTCAAATGCATTTATCTCCAAGTATGTGTCCATGGGGTTTAGATACTGCTATTCACCCATTAAGTATTTCATATCCTCAGGATTGAGTTTTGTACTTTTCTGGCAATTTGTGCTCCAACCTTTCCTTCATTACCATTTTAGGCCCGCTAATCTTTCTATTCATCCTTGGATCTGTACGTCATCTGTCTTTTTTTATGAGTGATGTCTTTGTTGTTGTTGTTTTAGTTCTGACAAAGTGAACGCTGACCCACAAAGTACATGCTACAATAAATCTTTAAGTTTTTAAACTGCTGCAAGAACCCTCTTTCTTCCAGCCTATTTCCATTAAGGATAATTTCAAGAAATCTCAAAACTGCAAGGAAAAGGGAGTAGGGAGACACACGGGTTTTTCACATCATGTTCCTGTTTCAGTCCTATAACTGAAACAGGAGATATATGTAAAGTCAGTCTTCTGGTCCTCATGAATTTGAAAACAGAAAGACAACCCCCCCCAAAAAAAACTATTTACAAAAATCTCCAACCATCCAATGAAATATAAACTACCAGATTATGGCAAAGAGAGAATCAAGAACACGAAGAATTTCCTACCTGTAATCTTGTTCCCAAAAGTTTCCTTTTCCTTTCCTCCTGCATACTTTTTCCTGATTGATTTATTTATTTGGCAAACTGTGAGTCTGGAGGACTTGGGGAAACCAAGACTGCCGAGTAAGGAAAGCAGACTGACCAAGAGTCAGAATCCAGCAGTAAGCTCCGTATCTTGATCTTCCATATCTTTCCAAAAGAAGAGGAGGGGTGGGGGGAAAGAAAGGAGAAATGGGATTTAAAAAAAGGCACATTAGTTCACGGTGAAGATGAAGATGGGAAGAGCAGATCCCAAGCTACTGTCTTGTGTGCCTTGACTAGAGTAAATTTAAGAGTAAATTTCTGAAGAAATTGGATACATCGCTAAAACCTGATGCTCAGTCTGATTCCCTTGAGTAGGAGAGAGAGAGAGAGAGAGAGAGAGAGAGAGAGAGACCAAACCCTTAATCCTCACCAACCAACACCTTTTTCAGAAATTCGCATCCCTGCTCTACCCGGGACTAATCTCGCTGGAGCCTTAAGCAAGAACCCGTTTCGCCCGCGGAACTGGCCGCGGTCCTCGCCCGATTCGCTTCGAAGCCTGTTTTTTTTTTCCGCCTCGACTCGCCGCTTTGCACACCGCGGACGGAGCCCGACCGATCGGTTCGCCAAAAAAGGCACTTAAACCCGGGGCAAAAGCCCGTGGCCAAGTGGACCCGGGTGCCCTTGCTGGGTGTTTTTCTCCCCTGGCATCTGTCTCGCGCGCGCGCTCGCGCACAAACTCGCATTGCCCCCCCCGCCCCGCTTTCCGTAGCGTTCTTGCTCCGAATTAAGAGCCCAACCTCCCCATTCCAAACAGATCTGGCCAGGGCAGGCTTAGAGTAGAACATTCAAAGCAAACCAGCCCCAATTAGGTGGCAATAGCATCTTAAACCAAGAGCTAAATAAACCCTTGCGCGCCTTTCCCCAAAGTTCCCCACCAAAAGGAGCCACGTTGCCAACCACCTTCGCGGGAGAGAGAGCGCCCAGCAGGTGAGTGGATCGAGAGGATCTCCTTCTTTGCATGGGAGTTTGATTTGCAGGGTAGCCGGGCGGCGGCGGCGGCGGTGGCAACTCTACTGGCTGGCTCTGCTCCGCCACCGTTTCCCCCGCGCGCCCGCCGCGGCGTTCGCAGAGCCTTGCAGAAAAGGGGTGGCGAAGGCGCACAGGGGAGCGCGGGCGAGCTTTGCCATTTTCTTTCCCTCCGACCGGATTAGCCGCTTCTCCTCCAATGGCAACGTCCGGAGCTGCTGATTGGAAGCCATCCCCATTAAAAAAAAAATCTGCTCTCTTAAGAGTCTCAGCCGCAAATCCCAGGGTTGGTTTGATTTTTTGGGGGGGGAGGCAAAACAGGCAGGGCTGCAATGCCCATTGACTTGAGACCACTTGAATGCAATGTGGGCAGAATTTACTTTTGGAAACAAAACGCCGTCTGGAAGTCCGCCTGTGCCATTTATATTGCTGCATGACAATGCCCAGGAAGTTATATTCAGTGTGGAGTTAAAGCAGCAACTGGCTGTAATGCACAATTTTGCGCACAATTTTCAGAAACCACCTTTTAAATAAAACAAAGAAAAAGAATAAGAAGCACTTGGTGGCCAATAATTGCAACCTGATTTGTCAATGTCTCCAACAGAGCTATCATTCTGATCCAACAAACACTGTAAATAACAGAAGACTTCTGAATGCAGACATTGTCTAAAGTGCGGAGACTTCAACGCCCCAAAGATTCCATCTGGATAGCTAACATGACCAGAAAGATCACAGCTCACAATACACGAGCTCACAATAGATACAAACTTAATGTAAACTTAAACCGCTCCAAACTTGATTGCAAAAAAATCGGCTTCAACAACAGAGTGGTTAATGCCTGGAACACTTTACCTGACTCAGTAGTTTCTTCCCCAAACCCCAAAAACTTCAACCTCGGATTATCTACCATCGACCTCACCCCATTCCTAAGAGGTCAGTAAGGGGCGTGCATAAGCGGACAATTGTGCCTACCGTTCCTGTCCTAATGTACCCATATATTCATACCTCTTTTATTCATGCTTGTACTATTACATATATATTCAATCATGTTTTACTGTTTATACTTTGCTTATAATCATATATGCTTGACAAATAAACAAATACAAATACAAATAGGTAACTAGATCACAAGCAACTAACAAGAGGTCATTTAAACTGGAGGGAAATAATTGGGATGGTAAGATCTACAGTAGCAGCACAGTCTACTTAAGGTGGTTGTGGCTCTCTGTCTCTCCAGGTTTTTCAGACAGCCACCACGCATGGATGGTTCAATTACAGAGGGTTGACTGAGAAGTTCCTTCTAATGGCTTCCAACTGTACAATTCTATGATTCATACAGCTGATACCCAGCGCTGGAAAATTCCAGACTGAAAACTGCATACCTGAAGTATTGACTGTTGCATCTTATTTCAGAGCAGCTTTGCATTTAGACTCATTTGGTTTTATGAAACATACTTAAAAATTAATAATTAGTAATTAACTGCATCTCTCTGAGGTCTAAACAAAAATTGTCTAAAATTGGTTGAAAATTTACAGATGTCTCTGATGGGATTAAACACAACGCCAAGACCTGCTTTATTTAACAGTGAACATATCCGTGGCTGTATCTGTGAAAGCAGTATGGGGTAGTGGTTAACATATTGGATTAGACACCAAGAGACCATGAGTTCTAGTCCCACTTTAGGCACAAAAACAGCTGGATGACCCTGGCTGGATGACTTTCTCTAAGCCTAGGAAAGAGACAATGGCAAAAATGGAAAAACCTTGCCAAGAAAATGGCATAGAATTGTCTAGGCAGTTTCCAAGAATTGGGCACAATTGAACAATTGAAAAAAAAAATCTATGAATAAACCACAATTAGCCAATTTCAAATAGTATACTACATCATTAATATAAGTTTATAATCCATTATTTATTTATTTATTTATTTATTTATTTATTTATTATTTATTTATTTATTTATTTATTTATTTATTTATTCATTCATTCATTCATTCATTCATTCATTCATTCATTCATTCATTCATTCATTCATTCAGCTTACATGCTGCCCATCTTGCCTGGAGACAACACTAGGTGACTTACAATCAATAATGGCTGGATTCAAATAGCACACGCTACCAAATCATTCTACTAATTTAATTTAATAATTTAATAATTTAATTTAATTTAATTTAATTTAATTTAATTTAATTTAATTTAATTTAATTTAATTTAATTTAATTTAATTTAATTTAATTTAATTTAATTTAATTTAATTTAATTTAATTTAATTTAATTTAATTTAATTTAATATTTAATTTAATTTATTTATTTCTTATAAGCCACCCAATCCCGTAGGACTCAGGGCGGTGTACAACTAATTGCCAATCACCTATAAATTGAATGTAGTGAATATAATGCTATCAAGGCTTCCTTCCTTCCTTCCTTCTCCATAAACCTTTTCCCAATGATCACCTACTACTTTTCACCAGGAGACATCTTGGGACATCTTGATCCATTTTCAAGTTAGGAAAAACATGATACTTTCTAAAGTGATTTTGCTCTGAGCTGCTGTGAAAACCTCTTCCCTTTTCCAAGCAAAAGAGCAATAAAAATGAAGAGTGATTTTTCTGCTGGAATATTTGACTCAGATGACCAAATGTAAAAAGGAAGAGAGTTCCTTCACTTTCAGTAATTGTAGAGAAATTGAAAATTGAAGGCCATTTTGTTATGGGATGCCCTCCCAACATGACAGTGAAAGATCTCATCTTCTTTCATGGATTTTTACGAAATATGGAATATTTCGTAAACGAACGGACACGGATTTTTACGAAATATGGAATAAGGAATACAATTGGATTAAACAAAACCCAAAATTAAAAATTTGGCTATAAGGATGAAAATGAATTGAGATATATCCATAAATGCTCATAACCTTTCTTTATAAGCTGTAAATAAATTACGGATGATATTCACCGACAATTATGATATGGAATGTACTTAAAATGTTTGGATAGATAGATAGATAGATAGATAGATAGATAGATAGATAGATAGATAGATAGATAGATAGATAGATAGATAGATAGATAGATAGATAGATAGATAGATAGATATTTGTACTTGTTTGTGTTTGTGTGTTTTGTTTGTGTTTTTTTCTTATTGTAAAAATTTAATAAAGACTATTTTTTTTTAAAAAAGATCTCATCTTCTATTTCAGCTTTGAGAACTTGCCAAGATGTTCACTTTTGACATGGACCGAGAACTAAAATAATCTGATCTGATTCAATCTGATAGAGCAAAGCTCCATGAACAAGTAGTTGACTCTTTTAGCCATAGCAAGCCAAATGCTATCCCCCCCCCCTCTCAATCTATTGCCAGGGGTTTTGTTTTATTTCAAACAATTTATTACGCTGAAATATTCACAAAGCTTTGGCATCCTGACAAACAGACAGGAGCAAGGAGATCCATTCTGGTGAATAACAGTTCATTTTCCTTGGGTGTAAACCATTCCTTTTAAATTAATTAGTCATTACAGGGAAAGAAGCATTGCTTGACTTGAGGGAATGTGTTAGTGCTTCATCAGAGCATGAGCTAGATATATAAACATAAAACATTTGTGGATAGTTTTTAAATGGTATGTTTGAAATACAACTAGTTTCCAAAAGTTTATTTTATGGAGTTAACATTGTTGAAAGTGGTTGGTTTTTTGTTTTTTTGTTTTTTTGAAGGCCTAGCAGCACTTAATTGTTGAAAATTAACAGCACCATTTCCTACTATTTTGCCGAGACAAAACACATGAAAACCTTAGTAAAAGTCTTAAAATAAACATATCCGACTTTAAAACTTCTCAAAGGAGGAGGGAAAACCCAAACTCCCAGTTCTATCCATATTCAGGGAACTAGCTCCACTGTCATTACAGGTTGGCTCCCCTAAAGGTGGTCCAGTTGGTATCTTCCATCCCCAGGAGTAGGGGATGGCTTATATTCATGTACTTATTAAGAAAAAAAAACCTGTTTTGCACAATCAAGATTCCAGTGGACAAGACTACATAGACACTCATCTGATATTCCTCGAAGGAACATAATGGATGGGTGCTTCATGACAGTTGAGGCGACTCAAACTGTTCTGCAAACTCAGTATGGGTTGGTTTATGATCCAATGGCAGCATTATGTTTTACTTGATTACTAAATTAACTGATTTTCTGTGTTCAGAAGTTAACTGAACTAACCAAGCTGAGAATGTTGTATAAATGCATCTGCTAACTCTTCATCTGACATGCATAAGCATATTATGTGGACTAGGAGAAATGAGTTAATTAAGCAACCCATGATTCACTTACTTTGTTATACGGCTATAACCACACCATAGTAAACCATGTTTTCTTTCAATTATACTAAGCTGCAATGCAGTTCAAATCCAAAAATCACATTATAACATGGACTATTGAGATTCCTGGCTCAGTGTTGTCTACACTACAGCATATGTATGGCTCCTGAAAGTCGTCCAAGGTATGGCTGATCTCCCAGCATTCTTGGTTCAACCATTTCTGGACAACCAGAGATTGCCCAAGGACAAACAGAAAATCAACCACTATTTACTATTATGATTAAAATAATTCATATTATGCTATGAAAACCAAGACAACTTTGCAATAAGAAATAAAGATGTGCAATGCTTCAGATTTTGTATTTGTATTTGTTTATTTGTCAAGCATATATGATTATAAGCAAAGTATAAACAGTAAAACATGATTGAATATATATGTAATAGTACAAGCATGAATAAGAGTAAAAGAGGTATGAATATATGGGCACATTAGGACAGGAACGGTAGGCACGATTGTGCACTTATGCATGCCCCTTACCGACCTCTTAGGAATGGGGTGAGGTCGATGGTAGATAATCCGAGGTTGAAGTTTTTGGGGTTAGGGGAAGAAACTACTGAGTCAGGTAAAGTGTTCCAGGCATTGACCACTCTGTTGTTGAAGTCGAATTTTTTGCAATCAAGTTTGGAGCGGTTTACATTAAGTTTGTATCTATTGTGAGTTCGTGTATTATTGTGGTTGAAGCTGAAGTAGTCGTTAACAGGTAGGATGCACCTGTTAACGACTACTGTTGCACTTGGTATGCAAAAAAGCAAACATAGCACCTATTTCTGAATATTTCACGTCTTTTCCTGGGATTATGTGCAAAAGGAAGCTATGGAGCTGCAGAAAAAGATGCAGTTGCTTTAAAGAGTCATAGACAGATGTTGCATCCATGTTCTTGCTTGCTCCAATACATCTTTCAGAAATCAAATAAGAGTTCACTAGAGTTCAATTCTGATACTTAAAAGCACTTTCCTCGGAATCAGCATTTTTCAGTTCTGTGCATAAATGTGCATTTTCACAGATTTCAGGTAGCTTCTAGTAAAACCAACAAACCAGCCAGGAATAACAAACAAAGGAACAATGACCCCGAAAAGCCAATTTTTCAAAGCTGAACTGCCCAGACCTATTCTGCGCTTAATGAAATAGTTTTCCAGAATTCCAGCCATGAGTCTTCTCCAGCTCTAAATAGATTTCTAAACATTCTTTAGTTGGTATATTTATGAATCATACCCTCTGCTAACCAGGCAACTAGGAATAATTTTAAATAGAATTACAATACGTGCAAAATAAAACTCATGTATCAACAGCAAAGGGCTAAAAACAAGGGATGGCAATGGGGTAGCCTGACTATATAGGCTACCCCTAAGCAATTGCCTAAGGCATCCTGATCAATAAGATGGCACATTTTGAGAGAGAGAGAGAAAATTTAAAAGTGCTTCTAGAGATTTTCTAGTCTAGAGCAATGTTTCTCAACCTTGGCAATTTCTCACCTATATTTAACAGTGAACAATTTCAGATGGCAATTTCTCAAGCTTGGCAGTTTTAAGATATATAGCCTTCAACTCTCAAAATTAACCAGCTAGCCGGCTAGGGAATTCTTGGAGCTGAAGGACACACATCTTAAAGTTGTCAAAGTTGAGAAACACTGACCTAGAGCAATAGTTCTCAGTTGCTAATCCAGCATCATTGCTGGATTACAGGGAATATAGAGAAGTTAGTGTCGGGAGACCAACTCAAGATGGCATTGTTGCCATTAAAAGTTGGATGCTAAAGAACTTATTTAGTGCTCCATGAACATACTCACGAGAAGCACAAGTTAACATGCCTTACGGTGTTGCTTGTCTCCAGGAAGGTGGAGCAAATAATATGCTCTTCCATTCTCAATGCAGATTCCATGCAGATTGTTAGGGAAAGCAGTTATTGTAATTTGGTACTATGACTTCAGAGATGAACTTTTAAAATATAATGGACCCAATTTTGCTTTAATGCTGAGGAGCAATCTTTATCCAGGCATTTAAAGGTGTGTGTGTGTGTGCGTGCGTGTGTGTGTGTGTGTGTGTGTGTGTGTGTGTGTGTGTGTGTGTGTGTGTGTGTGTGTGTGTGAGAGAGAGAGAGAGAGAGAGAGAGAGAGAGAGAGAGAGAGAGAGAAAGAGAGAGAGAGAGAGAGAGAGTGTGTTATGGTGCTGGACTAGGACAGTAGAGGTGGGTTCCTCCCGATTTGGACCGCTTCTATGGAACTAGTAGTAACTTGGTGGCCTGGGTCACTAGAACCGGCAGCAACCCAGGCCTGCCATGCCCCCAAACTGGCTCTCTTCTCCATAGGCGCCACCATCTTGTTTTTTGCATCTGTATACACACAGAATTTGTTGTTTTTTGCTTCTAAGCATGTGCAGAAGCTGTTTTTTTAGCACTGTGCACCTGCGGCACGCAACGCATGTGCACACGTACGGCGCATTAAGGAGCGAACTGGCAGCAAAGAAAAGCAGAACCCACCCCTGTAGGACAGTGGGTGATGTTGCAGTCTACTTCTGCCATTGAGATTCAATAGGGACATGAGACGAGTCAAAATTCTCGATCCCAACCATCTCACAGGGTTGTGGGGTGTGAAGAGAGGACAGAACGATAGGCACACTACCTTGAGATACTGAAGCAAAATTTAATAATACATAAATACAATGGGATTAGTTTAGGTATTTTTTTCCCTCTGAATATTCTAAAGAATAATTTTGGTTTTGTTATGGGAGTAGCAACAGCTTGGCCATTACTTTTCTTGTTTTATAAGGTCCTAAATCTAAGTTGGATTCAAACATAGTATGATTCATTTAGCCATGGATGGTCAAAGAAATCAGAGCCAAAGGCGTACATCCACCATGTTAAGGCAAACGTTTTGGTAAACAAAACCTAATGATTGAGTTCAGAGACAGAGTCTTAAACAAAAGCTATGAAACCACATTATGGCTATTATCTGATCCAGGTCTAAATCATTCTTAAAAACATTTGTGCTGGTCAGGTGATTGTTGGACGCTCTGCAGGGAATGGCCCTGCACCAACCAGACATGAGAAAAATCTTTTTTTTAAAATGTTCTGATCTGCAAAAGAAGGAAACAGATTTTGCCTTGGCAGATGGTGGGTGGATTTGTGCATTGTGCACAATATGCTAAGCTGTTTGATTTAGTTAACTAAAGTTTATTGGATAAATCATCATGGGCTGGATTTGCACAACACAGGAACACAAACCAAACAAATCACATTCGGGCTTTTTGCAAATTATGAGCCCAGCCAGAGTGGGAAATAGAAATGCATTTGATAGGGGTTCCCCAGATGCTAGCAAGCAGGATTCTGGGTTAGTTTTGCCAGTGATGCAGCTAAAAGAAAAGAAAAGATCATGGTTTTTTGTTTCCAAGTGGATTTTTGAAAACAGTGGCTGTTGCTGTTCCCTTGATCTCTGTGAATGGGAGTAGACAAAGATACTTTGAATTTAGCTGTTTCAATCAACCCCCTTCCCCCAGCCCATAGCCCAGGGGTGTCAAATTCAAGGCCCGCGGGCCAGATTTGGCCTGCAGGGTGCTTAGATCTGGCCTATGGAGCCGCCCTAGAAACAGCGAAGGACCTCCTGTGGCCCTCCCGGGCTTCGTTTTTGGTTGTGACGGCCTCCTGCAGACCTTTGCCAGTGAAAACGGAACTCAGGGGGACGCACGTACCCCTCCGGGCTCCATTTTTGTTGGCAGAAGGCTAGCGAAACAAACAAAAAACAAAACAAAAGGAGAAATGTTTCCCCTTTTGAATTTGGGCATGCAAGAAGGGATAGGCAAGGGAAAAAAAGGGAAAGAGGAAAGAAAAAGAAGGGAAGATGGGAAGAGAGCAAGGAAGGAAACATAAGGAAAGAGGGGAAGGAAGAAGAAAGGAGAAGGAAGAGGGAAGAAAAAAGAAGAAAAGGAAGGAAGGAGGGAGGGAGAGAGGGAAGGAAGGAAGGAGATTATAATGAGAGTGAGGGAGGGTCTGAGGGAAGTCCTGCCTTAGCACTTGGTCACCACAGGTGCCCCCAACACAAGTGATGTCAAGCTGGCCACGCCCACCCTGACCACGCCCACCCCGAGGTCAGACAGAACCCTGATGCGGCCCTCAATGAAATTGAGTTTGACACCCCTGCCCTAGCCTCTTGTGAAACTTTTTGGCAAGGTCATTGCTAAGTTTGACAATATGTCATGGTGGAAAACCCATTTACACAATCCCTTGTCTTAGTGAGTGCCGTGAATATTTGATTATGCACCTTGATTCCTCTAGGATTAATTACCCCCCAGCAATTGCAGGCACAAATCAGAGTTTTTAGCCACAAGGCAGGTGAAGAGGGATGCTCTGCACACTGAGCCTTTCTGCCTCTTGTCTTGAGGCACCGGTAGTTGCGCATCACTTTTTCTTTAATATATAAGTAGTCCTTGACTACAACTGTTTATTTAGTGACCGTTTGAAGTTACGGCGGCACTGAAAAAAGTGACTTATGACTGGTTTTCACACTTACAACCATTGCAGCATCCCCAGGGTCATGTGATCAAAATTCAGATGCTTGGCAACCGACTCATATTTATGACGGTTGCAATATCTGGGGTCATGTAGTCGCCTTTTGTAACCTTCTGACCAGCAGAGTCAATGGGGAATCCAGATTCATTTAACAACCGTGCTACTAACTTAACAATGACAATGATCCACTTAATAACTCTGGTAGGAAAATCGTAAAATGGGGCAAAACTCCCTTAGCAACAGAAATGTTGGGCTCAATTGTGGTCATAAGTCGAGGACTACCTGTACAAAGCTGGGGGCAGGGGGAGACAACAAGGAGTCCGATTGTATTTAAAGTCTATAGCTCTGAGCATTCCTAAAATCCACAATGTTAAATGGGATTTTCTGCTTAGTAAATCTTCAGAGGATTGCACCAGCATTACAGGGCTATTTTTTTTAGCCTGCATTCCACCATTTCATGCTGGCTGGGATATTTAAACGTTAGAATCTCTTCATCCAGAAATGAAAAGAGAGAGAGCAAGCAATTTATGTCTTAGAAACAGGTATGTATTTCTCTAGAAGCAAGTCCTTCTGTTTCTATTGGATCTTAAGAGAGGTCACAGAGTGATCTGTGCGAATGTAAACCTTTCTGTGCAACTCATCCCTGCACAATCAACTAGATCGAAATCTAGTAGAGGAGATTTTTGTTTTGATATTGCACAGTCCTTTTCACGATGCTTTGGAACAAGCCGACCAACACTGGTTGTGTTTGGAGCAAGCAGTCTTCCCACTGTCGTATATTTTTGCCAGGTCCTAAGAGCACTTTCCCCTTCTAAGTATTTCAGCACTGGCAGTGACTTACTGTAGAGACAAATCTGAAACTATCTAGAAGTAAGAACTCTGTAATGTAGAAGGTGAAGCATTGGATCTATTGTGTTAGTCCAGCACTTGCTGCACTAATAGGAGACTGGCAAGTGTGTTAGTTTGCTATGAAATCTGTTAGGGTAACTAAATGTAAAAAGAAGAATAGAAATAGAATAGAACAGAACAGAACAGAACAGAATAGGGTAGGGTAGGGTAGGATAGGGTAGGGCAGGGCAGGGCAGGGCAGGGCAGGGCAGGGCAGGGCAGGGCAGAGTAGGGCAGGGCAGGGCAGGGGAATAGAATAGAATAGAATAGAATAGAATAGAATAGAATAGAATAGAATAGAATAGAATAGAATAGAATAGAATAGAATAGAATAGGGTAGGGTAGGGTAGGGTAGGGTAGGGTAGGGTAGGGTAGGGCAGGGCAGGGCAGGGCAGGGCAGGGCAGGGAAGAGTAGGGCAGGGCAGGGCAGGGGAATAGAATAGAATAGGGTAGGGTAGGGTAGGGTAGGGCAGGGCAGGGCAGGGCAGGGCAGGGCAGGGCAGGGCAGAGTAGAGCAGGCAGGGCAGGGGAATAGAATAGAATAGAACAGAACAGAACAGAATAGAATAGAATAGAATAGAATAGAATAGAATAGAATAGAATAGAATAGAGTAGGGTAGGGTAGGGTAGGGTAGGGCAGGGGAGGGCAGGGCAGGGCAGGGCAGAGTAGGGCAGGGCAGGGGAATAGAATAGAATAGAATAGAATAGAATAGAATAGAATAGAATAGAATAGAATAGAATAGAATAGAATAGAATAGGGTAGGGTAGGGTAGGGTAGGGTAGGGTAGGGCAGGGCAGGGCAGGGCAGAGTAGAGCAGGCAGGGCAGGGGAATAGAATAGAATAGAATAGAATAGAATAGAATAGAATAGAATAGAATAGAATAGAATAGAATAGAATAGAATAGAATAGAATAGAATAGAATAGAATAGCAGAGTTGGAAGTGACCTTGGAGGTCTTCTAGTCCAGCCCCCTGCTCAGACAGGAAACCCTACACCACTTCAGACAAATGGTTATCTAATCTCTTCTTTAAAATTTCCAGTGTTGGAGAATTCACAACTTCTGGAGGCAAGTTGTTCCATTGGTTAATTGTTCTGTCAGGAAATTTCTCCTTAGTTCTAGGTTGCTTCTCTCCTTGATTAGTTTCCATCCATTGCTTCTTGTCCTGCCCTCAGGTGCTTTGGGGAACAGCCTGACTCCCTCTTCTTTGTGGCAGCCCCTGAGATATCGGGACACAAGATGGGGGCCTTGTGTCTTTCATAGCTGTGTCCTCTCCCCAAATATGTTGGAAATCACAATGGATAATTGCCTAGAACTATCTTGAAGAGTTGTATAGAAGAAATCCTTCTAACCACTAAAGATGCATAACCTACTGGGTCTGGTCATTCTAAAATTCAGCACCAAATCCTCAAGAATCCCTAAATCTCAAAGACTGCCCTGAACAAGTTACTAACAGATCTCCACTCGTTTGTCAAGTTTTATTAACTGCAAAAAGAGCTAAGCTTTTGCAGATGCCATCTTTCGATCCTCAGAGTACGAGTGGGAGTATAAATCTGCTAACCAAATATATATTCTTCCTATATCTAACCCACCTGGGTTAGACATTACCAGTTTTTTAATGGGCCCTTCTGCTCTGTGCCTATAATAAGAACTTGTTCAACAGCGTTTAGCTTAGATAATGTTCAACCATATGCCAAGACCAGTTATTTTCAGGAAATCAAAGTCCTACTAAACGCATAAGTTTGGGGCAGACTCTGGCTTTAATTAACAATGGGTAACCATCTCTTGTTAATTAAGCTGAACGTTCCCCTTGATCCCAGATATTGGACAGGCATTTTACAAACACTTAGTTTGCTCTACATTATTATACCCAAGGTGTTTGGGTTTTATTTAATGTCAAAAGTATTCCATGATGTGTAACATCTTAAGCCATTTATTGAGAAAAGAAGGAAATCTGCAGAGAATTTTTCATTGACTATACTGAGGTAAATAAAGGTAACTTGTTAGGTAATGGTGGTGGTGAGAAGTTACAATAATGCTATAGGTCCTCTCTTTGAGGCTTGATGGGTACTAAACTTTACTACTACTACTACTACTACTACTACTACTACTACTACTACTAATAATAATAATAATAATAATAATAATAATAATAATAATAATAATAATAATAATAATAATAATAATAATAATAACAAGAACAACAAGAACAAGAACAAGAACAAGAACAACAACAACAACAACAACAGAGTTGGAAGGGACCTTGGAGGTCTTCTACTCCAACCCCCTACCTACTTAGGCAGGAAACCCTACACTACTTCAGACAAATGGTTATCCAACATCTTCTTAAAAACTTCCAGTGTTGGAGCATTCACAACTTCTGGAGGCAAGCTGTCCCACTGATTAATTGTTCTAACTGCCAGGAAATTTCTCCTTAGTTCTAAGTTGCTTCTCTCCTTGATTAGTTTCCACCCATTGCTTCTTGTCCTACCCTCAGGTGCTTTGGAGAATAGTTTGACTCCCTCTTCTTTGTGGCAACCCCTGAGATATTGGAACACTGCTATCATGTCTCCCCTGGTCCTTCTTTTCATTAAACTAGACATACCCAGTTCCTGCAACGGTTCTTCATATGTTTTAGCCTCCAGTCCCCTAATCATCTTTGTTGCTCTTCTCTGCACTCTTTCTAGAGTCTCAACATCTTTTTTACATCGTGGCGACCAAAACTGAATGCAGTATTCCAAGTTTAATGGCAACAGTTTTTAAAAGCAGTCTCTGCTAAGAAGCTGAGCAAGTAAAGGGTCAGCACTGTAAAATATCAGGAGGATCGACTCATAGGCAACATTAATTCATGTTGAAGATAATTATTATCCAAGCCTTTTGGGGGCCGTTGTTATCATCATTGGTATAATAGCACAGCACCATTCATCGCCGGGCTTCAGGGAATATCCAAAAGGTTCAGATAATTTAATGCTAAGATGAATAAGGGTGGATCGGGAGGGGAAGCTGCTCACTTTACAGATATATTAGCTCAAGCACGGGCAATTTGCTATGATATATAAAAAGCAAAACAAAACACTGCATTCTCAAAGGGAAGGATGGGTGTGGCGCCAATGGGAGTTTGATCTTCACAACGATGTGAGGTCCACAGGTGTGGCTTATGGGTGTTGTTCCTCGTAGCTTTGAAGCTGTATTCAGAATGAATGCAAACTCCAGGCCTTGACGTTTATCACTGGAATCTCAGATGCAGGAAATGAAAGTGCTTGCATAAGCAGCAGATTTAACAGATTAACAGAGTTGGAAGGGACCTTGTAGGTCATCTAGTCCAACCCCCCCCCCAAGCAGGAGACTCTACATCATTTCTGACAAATGGCAGTCCAATCTCTTCTTGAAAGCCTCCAGTGATGAAGCTCCCACAACTTCTGAAGGCAAGCTGTTCCATTGGTTGATTGTTCTCACTGTCAAAAAATTTCTCCTTATTTCTAGGTTGAATCTCTCCTTGATCAGTTTCCATCCATTATTCCTTGTCTGGCCTTCAGGTGCCTTGGAAAATAGCTAGACCCCTTCCTCTCTGTGACAGTCCTTCAAATATTGGAACACTGCTATCATGTATCCCCTGGTCCTTCTCTTCACTAGACTATCCATGCCCAGATCCTGCAACCGCTCTTCATATGTTTTAGTCTCCAGTCCCCTGATCATCCACGTTGCTCTTCTCTGCACTTTTTCTAGAGTCTCAACTTTTTTTTAATAGTGTGGTGACCAAAACTGGATCATTTGAGGAAATGTCTGAAAAACACACACCGCATATCGGACATAAATACATTAGAAAGTGTCCAGATATACTTTACGAGAAGAGTCTTCCACTCCTCTACTCGCAACAGAATATCTTACGCAACCAAACTTGAAATCCTGGGCTTAGAAAGCTTAGAACTACGTTGCCTTTGGCACGACCTAAGCATAGCCCATAAAATTATCTGCTACAACATCCTTCCTATCAATGACTACTTTAGCTTCAACCACAACAATACACAAGCACATAACAGATACAAACTCAAAGTGAACCGCTCCAAACTTGACTGTAGAAAATACGACTTTAGCAACCGAGTGGTAAATGCCTGGAACTCACTACCTGACTCTGTGGTTTCGTCACCAAACCCCCAAAACTTTACCCTTAGACTGTCTACTGTTGACCTCACCCGATTCCTAAGAGATCAGTAAGGGGTGTGCATAAGTGCACCAGCGTGCCTACCGTCCCTGTCCTAATGTTCCCTCTTATCAGTACCCATCTTATGTGTATAAACAATGTTATATCTATGTATATTACCAACATGTACTTGACAAAAATAAATAAATAAATAAAAAATAAAAATAAAAACTCCAGGCGAGGGTAGTTTCTGCAGTGTCTACGTGTATGTACACTTTTATGGAAATATCTTCGATTGTACCAAAAGAGCTTGATGATATCAGCCACAGAAATGCTCTTGAAAGTTCCTTGCCCAGCCCAAAAAGGCACCATTCAAAGCATCTGATGGCTCATCCGTACCGCAGTTAAATTGAGTTTAACAGACTCTTCCTTTGACTGGGGATTCTTTTGTGTGCAATTTCATTCAAGTAAACCACAGAGCTTGACGATACGATGCTTCAGTATTCTAAGGCAAACTAAGTTCAGCAGTTTGCAGGAGCCTTTGTTGTGACAAACATGCATTTCCCCCCCCAAAAAAAATATTGCAAATGGAAATTTCCCCCAAAGTGTAACTAGATGAATTGTGTTATTAGTAGAAATATTTCAGGGTGAACAGGAACCTTTTCAACTTTCTGTAGCGTTTTGATGGCGAGGGTGAGCAGATCGGGGGGGGGGGGGAAGGAAACGAGGCAGATGAAAACATGCGTTGCAACTTGCCACAGGGACACTATTAAAAGCAGCCACCCCATAGTGAATCATCCCTGCCTATGCTATGATCTGTAGGAGGTATTCAGAAAGTCTTCTTCCAGGGATTGGCTGGGAATTGGAATGGGGTTAGAAAAGTAAGGGGGGAAAAAAAGAAACCAGCTGCTGTGGCCTAGAGGTGGAGCTCTTGCCTCACAATCAGGAGGTTGTGAGTTTGATCCTAGGTCAGTGGTTCCCAACCTTTCTAATGCCGCGACCCCTTAATATAGTTCTTCATGTTGTGGTGACCCCCAACCATAAAATTATTTTGGAGACCCAGCGAACAAAGAGGCAAACGGGGAGGGAGGGAAGAGAGAGACTAAGAGATATTAGCACAGGGCTAGCCTGATCATATGGAGCAGGGCGGCGGCGATGGACCATGCTCCGGCACCACCTCCTTCTCCAGTTCCCTCCGGCTTAGCTCCTCCTGCCCCCAGCGGTGGCGCCCTCAGCACCAATGCTGTATGATCAGGCTAGCCCTGCGCTAATATCTCTCAGTCTCTCTCTTCCCTCCCTCCCTGTTTGCCTCTTTGTTCTCTGGGTCTCCGCGCCAGCCGAGGGCGAGAGGGCAGACAGACGATTCCGACCCAGCTGTCCTCCTTCCCACCATCATGTGCTGTGAAACTTAAGTGGTCGTTGGCTGGCCGTTCCCTCCCGTGACTCCCTTTCCCTTCGACACCAGCGGGAAGAAATTGCCGCTGCGAGCAGGAGACAGGGGTGGCCACAGATGTCTTAAGCACCGCCATGTACTCTCCAGCGCGCAATCTTGCGACGTCCTGCCCCTTAGCTGATGCCGTCAAAGCTCGGCCGCCAGGCGTCACAAACGCCTCTCACCGAATGGCACCTCTCCTGACCAATCGGAGGGCTCGGGCGAGTTGAGCCGATATGGCCAGGCTTGTGGCAGTGGGGGGGGGAGCTGAGGATGCCAGGGTGACCCCTGGGAAATGGTCATTCAACCCCCAAAGGGGTCCCGACCCCCAGGTTGGGAACCACTGTCCTAGGTAGAGGCATGTATGGGGTATCCTGCTTGGGCAGGAGGTTGGACTAGATGGTCCCTTCCAACTCTGTTAATCTGTTAAGTGAGTCGCTGAGCTGTCCTTGGTGGGATTATATTGCTCGTTTGTAAAGCATATGCTTTTCACCTCCAATGACTGCGTTGATTTTCAAAAAAAAAACAAAAAAAAAAAACACACCAAAATAATAATTTTGCCCAAGGTCCTGGAGAGACCAGAGTACTTCAGTCAATGTTTACATCAAAGGGCACATATATTACTTCGTGCAGTTTGTGCTGAGCGTTGTTTTTATGCTTCATAAACAATGGTTAATGGCTTGGTGAGTTCTGCAAACATAGCCAAATTTGTTTATTTATTAAGCAAGCCATGGAAAATCCAACCACAAATCCACAGATATCTTTCCAAAAGATCCCAAACAAGCCATTCCTGACTCACTGGATGGATTTCTTTCCACCTGCCATGGAGCTGGAACTGCTGTCTGTTAGACGAGTAATTTGATATAGGCGCAATTTCTGAGTTCCCGTATAATAGGAAGCCTAATCCAAGGAGTAGAAGGGGGGGAAAAAAACCCCCAAAACCAATGTCTTTAATCTTGCTGAAATTTGGTATATCTTTCATAGAATCCCTCCACACCCATCCTTCCTTTTGCAAGTCCAGCTGTGTTTAATGAGATTCTGTCTTAATTAAAAAGAAGCCATACATAGCCATGAAGCTTGGCTCCTCTATAAAGGTACTGAATACGGGAAGCGTGTACTTGACATCTTCCAGAGACAGTGCAATTAAACAATACTGGGATTGGCAGACCAGGCAGCTTCATCTACTCTTAAGTGTGCCAAGAATTGCAGCTTTGGGGAAACATGGCACTCATCACTTGTGGGAAATACTCATTAGGAATGAGCAGTGCCTGCTGACTCTCTTCCAGCCTTAGAAGTGGCACAGATCTCTATGTGACCTGAGATCGTAGAAATTTAGAACTATAAATATAGGTAAGAGGGATAAGGGAAGAAATGAGATGTATATACCTTGGGCCTGGTATAAAATCAAAATGTAAGCATTCACAAAACCCGAGGCAACTAAGATCTTCAGGATTCAGAAAATTGCTTCGAGGGCATTTGAATCACTGCAAAACTTTTTAAAATCATCCCTTCATCTGAATGTCTAGAGCTCTTGATTGTAATACCTCAAAACAATGATGAAGGCTATCTAACCGGAACATAAACCTGCTATCTTTGGAGAGAGACACAGAGAGATTTAACAGAGTTTCTTAAGGGAGTTTAACAGTGGAATGACAGTTGCCATCTCTCTACCCTCAAGTGATGTTCCATCTGACCTTCCCAAACACGTTCTCTCAAGTTCTGCATAAAACTTTGCTGATAAGCTTACAGGAGTGAGGATGGGAGGGGGATTTTTCAAGTGGGAGAATCTATTCTGAAAATAACAACTTACATTTCCTAGCTGATGGTTCTTGTTCCCAGAGATCAGATGTCTTACTTCCAAACTGTAACTTCATAGAAGTACATCTATGGACAAGTGACCCTGCAATTTTTACTATTGGCCTTTTACTTGTTAGCTGCACTGAACATCCAAATCCTTCTTGTTTTAGAGAGCCGAGGTGGCGCAGTGGTTAGAGTGCAGCACTGCAGGCTACTTCAGCTGACTGCTAGCTGCAGTTCAAATCTCACCAGGCTCAAGGTTGACTCAGCCTTCCATCTTTCTGAGGTGGGTAAAATGAGGACCCAGATTGTTGGGGGCAATATGCTGAGCTCTGTAAACTGCTTAGAGAGGGCTGTAAAGCACTGTGAAGCGGTATATAAGTCTAAGTGCTATTGCTATTCTGATTCCCTTCCTCATACTTTTCCCTTCCTCTGGAATAATGAGCATCCATTTTCTACAATGGTTCAACTTTCTGCTGTAATGGCTTTGCTGCTTCTCCAAGTTCCCCTGGTCTTGGCTCAAGATTCCATCACAACATTTTACAAGGATGAAATAAACTCATAGTGCCATTCATTCATATTTTTCAGCAAAGGTATTTCTATGCCTTTAGAGCTGTGGTGGGTACAGTGGTCAGAATGCAGTACTACAGGCTACTTCTGCTGACTGCCGGCTGCCAGCAGTTTGCAGTTCGATTCTCACCAACTCAAGGTTGACTCAGCCTTCTATCCTTCCCAGATGGGTAAAATGAGGACCCAGATTGTTGGGGGCAATATGCTGACTCTGTAAACTGCTTTGGGAGGGCTGTAAAGCACTATGAAGCGGTATATAAATCTAAGTGCTATTGCTATTGCTATTTATTCTCATTCCTTGCCTGCCTTTAGTCCCAGTTTTAGGCTTTCCTGCCCATAATCCAGAACTGACTTCAAAGTTTGTAAAAAAAACCAACCATATATGTCAATAATAATAATTTGGCTCTTGCATTTTGCTTCACTACTAAATGTACAAAGGCAATTTCATGTACAGGGTCCTGAAATGAAATGCCACTGAGAATGGGAAGACTTAGTTCAGAGTATATAGTTGCAGGAGCAGCAAAATCTCCTCACTCCAGCATTTTACTCTAAATCCTAAATTCATCCCAGCCCCCTGCAGCTCATTTCTGCCCTCTATTCTGTTCTGCCCCTGGATTTGTAAACTGTATCTACTGCTTGAGCAGGAAGCACCATCAGAGGAGGACGAGGAGATCCTACGTGTCCAAAGACCCTATAAAGGACTTTTGAAGGCTGGTTGAAGGCTGGCCAGAACGGTGTTGCAAACGGAGCAAAGATCAGGGTATGAACGCTTGTGTGAACGACGCAACAAAGATAGGAGGGAGGGAGGGAGGGAGGGAAGGACGGAGAGAGAGAGAGAGAGAGAGAGAGAGAGAGAGAGAGAGAGAGAGAGAGAGAGAGAGAGAGAGAGAGAGAGAGAGAGAGAGAGATTTATTGAAAAGCAACAGTGCAACCCCAGTTGAAACGCCAGTCTCAGATTCCCTACCTTAAAAGGAGAACGGCGTAGAATTAGCTCGCTGCGTCCAGGAGAGGCAACCGAGGCAGACTCAGAAGTGAATCGCTGAGGAGGGGCCTTGAATTGTCACTATAGGACAGCGGTTGGCGATGAAGAATCACCCGCCCGCCCTTAACCTCCGCCGTTGTTCAGTGATCTTCGAACGACCCCCGCCCACGTCAAAACCGGGCTGACGGTGGCTATCTTAAGGCATTGGTCCCCGAATTACTCCACGTGCAAAACCCCACTCTCGCTTTCCACCCTCACTTTGCTGGCTTCTGCTCCCGATCTCCGATTTCCCCCCAGCCCAGCCTATTAAGAATAATCCGAATCGGACTTTTGGGGTGAAATTGACGCGACAAGGCAGTTGCAATTCGAAAGGAGCAGAAGAAAGCCAAGTGCGGGGACACTGACGAGGTGAGGGGGGGAAGGTGGAAGAAAAGGAAGGGGGGGAGTTCTGGCTTTTATTTGGAAAGCTTTTTTGCAAACAGACCCAAACCAACCAACCGCCAAACCCTTAGCTTCGTTCCTAGACCCCAATTGCAACCTTCGTAATGAATCTGGAGATGATTTTGTTTTCTTGTCTCGTTCTTTCTCCAGTGTCCAGGGGGCAATTTTTAGTAATCACCGAATTCTTATCCTACGCACATTTACTCAGGGGTAATATCCACGGTTAACACGGAACTTATTTCCGAAGAAGCCCGTGGATGGCTGGGTTTCTTTCTCAGCTCTAATCTTAAACTGCCTTTTAAGAACAGAACCTGAACTAAACCTTGTTTGTTTATTTTCCTCGCACAGGGCGTGAGCGCGCGCGCGCACGCGCGCGCCGGCACACGTTGACACAGCGACAGATTCTCTTCAACCCAGATTTGGTTTGGACCAGTTATTAACGAGACTGCATGTATGCACTGTGTATAGCGAAGGGCGCCGTAGAGACAAAGTGAGATAGGCAATGGGATGAAGTCAAGAGCAAAGTTGCCCTCCGTAGCCAACGAGGCCGAACTGCGCCTTTGTGCAACCCAAGAGATTTCAGCCGGCTGCCTCTCGGTGCGAGAGATATTTCACGGCAAGAGCACCGCGGGAGCTTAAATGAGCGAGTTGCATCCCCTGAGACTGACCCCGAGACCCTTCTGCCAGTAACTGGAGAGTATATATATAGATTCCCTGAGGCTGAGCTATACCAGTCCTCTTGGTAAACAGAAATTGCTCATTGATTTACTGGAAGGTGGGCTGAAAGGTCTCCTAAGAGGCGGTGACCTCGCCAGAATCCGCAGTGGATGTACATACAGCTGGAAGAATAGAAAAAAAAAATGGGTGGGTTGCCAAGAAATACATTCACAACGGATATTTGCAGGCTTCTGATGTAGTACTTTCCTCTGGTAGTTATAGTTCAAAAGATATCCGAATAAAAAGGGGGGAAAGCAACCATTTAAGTGTGGGATTTACTGAATAGATTAATGAGAGTGCAAAAACATGAGCGTGTATTGTTTAGACTCCAAGTTAGGGGAATTATTGACATGAAGATTCTGTCCTATAGGGAAGGTTCCAGAGCATATCCCGGGGATGGGATGGGGGGAATCTAACCCTCCTCCCGCCCCCTTCAATTTAGCGATTTTGCTTACGGATAGGTTTCAGCACTCTGGACAGCTCCACTCTTCCCATACTTTGGTGCTTGGCGGCGAAGGGAGAAAATTTGATGAAAGATATGGAAATATTCTCATCATACACTGTCAAAATCTTTCATGTTGCCACGATTCCTGTTTATGAGGATAAACGGCTATTGATTTTTCGTCTGACTGGCTTCGAGGTAAATATGGGCTTACCTGCTCCTAGCCTCAGCAAACTTCCCTATTTTTTCTTCCTCTGAACTCTCTTGGAAAACAAATTAATTTACAAATGCTTCAATTACCCCAAGGAAATCTTCAAGTACTTGAAAGGCATGTTCGATGTAACTTAATATACACCTCTGTTACACCTTCACAAATGTAGCCTGCTATATTAGGAGGAGGGGAGGAGGAGGAGGAGGAGGAGGAGGAGGAGGAGGAGGAGGAGGAGGAGGAGGAGGAGAAGAAGAAGAAGAAGAAGAAGAAGAAGAAGAAGAAGAAGAAGAAGAAGAAGAAGAAGAAGAAGAAGAAGAAGAAGAAGAAGAAGAAGAAGAAGAAGAAGAAGAAGAAGAAGAAGAAGTGGCTTCTCTCCTGCACTAAGGCTCTAGCCATTGCCTTGCTGTGTCATCCCTCCCCACCCCTGGCAGCTCTTCAGCTGAGCATGGAGGGCGTGAGCTTCAGCCTGAAGCAGCAGGAAGTGAAGGCTGCCTTATGCACAAATGTGGCATGAAGGCAGGTACAGGGTCACTTCGCTCCTGCACTATGGCTCCGGCGACCCTCCTCCTCCTCCTCCTCCCTCCTTCTCCTCTCATGACCCCCTGGCCGGCTGTGGTGGAGCCAGGAGGCATACACATGGAGAGACCCTCCTTGAGCACCTGCCCGCCACGTGCATGACTTTGCTGTGCTTTGTCGCTTGCTTGAGGAGGGTCTTCCCCTCCCGGCCCTGCCACAACTGGCCAGGGGGTTACGAGAGGAGGAGGAGGGGGAGGAGGAGGAGAAGGGTCACCAAAGGGAATTCTCCACCATGGTTGGCGATCATTCCTCAGATTTCCCAAAAGAAGAAATAAAAGGAGTAGCGAAGCATCTCAAGGAGAGCTTGCTGGCTTGGCCCAGCCACAGCTTTCTGAGAGAGAGAGGGGGGGGGGGAGAGATCAGTTGATGGGCAAGCATCTTTGGCAAGGGCTTTCTCTGAGGCTGACCCCTGGTTCAGCAGGGCCAGCTCCCTTTTCCCACTGCTCTGAACCTCTTAAAGCCATGGCTGGGCGCTGCTGGCCTGTCCCCAAATTCCGATGTCCTCTCCTCCCAGATCCCATTCCCACCCTGTCAGCCCTTGTGTTAGCAAGGCCAGCGTTGGTCGCAGCTGGATCAGGCCAGTGTCTCGGGGCGGAGAGCAGGTTGCGCATCTCCCCAAGCGACCAAGGCATGCCCAGCACCAACAAGGGCCGGAAGAAGCTCCACAAGAGTGAGGTGCCAGAGAATTAGCCCTGGCCACTTCTCCATCCCCCACCATCACCCTTACCTTCTCAGGCCAGGTAAGGGAGGGGAGGGCAAGGGGCGGGGCCAGCCAGTGATGGGACAGGGAGCTGCAGCAGAGGGCCCAAAGAGCCGCATGTGGCTCTGGAGCCATGGGTTGCCGACACCCGAACTATGTCATGGTTCAGAATTTTCCTTCCACTTTCAATTACCAGTCAGACAATACACATGTTTGCTTCTCCTTGGACTGTTTGGGGATTTTTCCCTCTTTTCTCTTCATTTCTTCTTACTAGTTTTGAATTTCTGCATATCTTGCAGTTCCTCTTGAGTGGGCAATGCCTTTTTAGAAAGTTTTTTTTAACCCCTCCTTAATTATTTTTAAATAAATCAAGTTAGGAAGCATCCCTTCTCCTATTATCTCTATAGCAACAATCCTGTAAGGTAGGTTAGACTGAGAGATGTGCCTGGTCCAAAATCACCCAGCCAACTTTAATTTTGCCTATAAAGAAGATACAGTGAAGGATAGATTTGCTAAGAGTACTGAAAACAAAGCAGCTACTATTTAGACTCCTTGACATTAAATCTGTTTGGATGAAGATGAGGTTGTTATTTTTATTTTATTTTATTATTATTGAACAATGCAGTGGAGTCAGATATATTAGGAGAACTGTGAATCATCTACATCAAAGTTCAGAATGCTGCTCTAAGATGTTGTCTTCAGAGGAACTGATGCTGTCTGCAGACAAATATTCTTCTCCCCCCACCTCCCAGGCAATGGTCCCTCTAACGTTAGAAAACGGTGTGCGGCAATTGGAAACTGCTGTGCGCCGTTCTCTAGTCATGTGTGCAGGTGTGCAGTCACGCAGCCTTTGATATTAGAAAATGGTACATGGCAGTTGGAAACTGCCGCACGCCATTTTCTCGTTACGTGCGTGGCCGCGCGGCCGCACAGCTTAGAGGAAACATTGCCCCCAGGTCTATTGTGCTAAGTTTCTCTCCTTTAAAGCACTGGGCTCCATAGAACATTAGTCAGCAGAAACTTAACTCCCCACTGAAGCTTAATCTAATACATGTAGCATATTAAAGTTGTAGCAGCATTGAGAATCACTGAATTGAAAGGGCCATTAGACCAATAAACCCAACTTCCTTGCTCAGTGCAGAAATTTAAATTAAAACTGACCAATGTCCACTTTATCAAATCCAGTGTAGGGGAGTCTATTTTCTCTCTGGATAATTGGCTATTGTTAACTGTTCTTATTCTTAGGAACTTCTTCCTAGTATTAAATCAGAAGCTACCTTTCTTTAAATTAAATCTATTAATCTGCGTTCTGCTCTTTGGAATGAAAGAGAAGTCATCCTTTGATGTTCTATTCTTTCAGATATTTGGGAAGGCCAATTGTATTTTCCCTTGAGACTTCTCTTCTCAAAGATAAATGTTCAATATTTCTTCTAAGGGTTAGTTTCTCCTCTCTTGATCATCCATCTTGCCCTTATTTGTATTTGCTTCAGTACATCTGAATTCATCTTAAAGCAAAATACCCACCTTTTACCAAATGCTTTGGGATTTTTTAAAAATTTCAAAGCATTTTATTAAAATGCAAAAGCAAATAGAGGACCCAGTGGGGAGGAGAAGAAGAGGAAAGAAAAGTGAAGAGGGGAGGGAGAAAAGAAAAGAAAAGTGTTGACTTCCAACTCCCTCTGTTGCAGTAGAATAAAGCATTAACATCGAACCTCAATTTTTTTCTTTTCCATAATAATATAAACTAGCCATTCCTATAACAACAAATCAATCTAATCAGTAAAACCCAAAATCAAAATTTCATTTTTTCCCACCTTTCATTTTCCCTCCCACCTCATTTTTCCCCCACCTTTCCACCACAAGGAGGAGTGATGTCACCAGGCAACTAGACAGCACCTTGATTGACCCATGTGACTGATTGTTTGGGGTTTGAGGGAAAACTTTTACTTTTAATTAGGTGAAAACCGTGGGAACCTTCAGAGTCAGTTTTCACCAGATCTGTGCCAATATGATATATCCAATAAAGCTATTCTTTGAGGAATCTACCTGCCTTGCAGTTTTGCTTGCTATGGGTCTATTACTTGGAACCCTGACATTAAGCTTATATTCCAAAATGCTTCTTCGTTAATGTCACAAATCAGAATGTGTATTCTTGGATGGGGAAAAAAGAAAACAGATTACCACAAAAACTGACTCACACTGAATTCCTCTATACTAAAAAGTTCATTCCTACTGTAAGAAGAATGTCATCCAAATAAGTAGATTGAATGTGATGTCTTTACTAGTCAACATTTATTGCCCTACTATATAAAGATGGTTTCGTATCCTCTTCAAGTGGTTATAACCTTGTGATCAGGCCCCCACCCCCTGTGCAGCTTCAATAAATCTAACTCAATGCAGATCAAATGGTCTCTACTCATAAACTGGCTGTGGGATGTCACTATTTATCCCTTCAAAAGATTTAAGAATCTAAAAAAACAGAACTTTTAAAGAATTATTGCATTATAGTTTTATGCCACTCCAGCAAGCAATTCTGAGCAGCTCCTAAAAGCTATGTAGCAATCATACAAAAAGAAGACAAGAATATAAATACATTCACAATTCAACAAGAATAACAAAACAAGAATAAGCATCTACACCTTCTCCAGATGGTCCTTAATTAATTTTAAAGAGTTGACTCTACTCCTATCAGAACTTGCAGAAGGTTGAATTTTTTGTAAAAGAAAAAAAAGCTTTAATGAATAGCAAAGATTCACTGAGCTCTCATGAGAATTCAAGTAGTTCTTCAAAATTATTTTTAAAGCATGCCTAGCCCAAACAAAGAGCATATTGCCATTGTAATAATATGATGGTGTGAACAAAGGAAGATGGTAAGTAGGAATAGCCGAGGTGGCGCAGTAGTTAGAGTGCAGTACTGCAGGCTACTTTAGCTGACTGTGATCAGCAGGTCAGCAGTTCAAATCTCACTGGCTCAAGGTTGACTCAGCCTTCCATCCTTCCGAGGTGGGTAAAATGAGGACCCAGATTGTTGGGGGCAATAGGCTGACTCTCTAAACCGCTTACAGAGGGCTGTAAAAGAACTGTGAAGTGGCATATAAGGCTAAGTGCTATTGCTATTAGATCTATGAGCAGGCCATGGTATTCTGCAAAGAGGGATTTTGTGCTATGGACTTGATGTTATTCACCTGTTTCAGGACTTAGCTCCAAAAATGTGCTTTGCTCAAAGCATTATAAAGCATGTTTTGAAATTTTTACAGAGGTCTATTGTATATCCTTCTTCTACAGAGGCCTGAATTTAGTGATATATTAGACTTATATTAGATATATTAAATAGCCTATTCAGCATAATGGTTAAGTCACCAGGCTACAAATCAGGAAATTCTGAGTTCCAGTCTGCCTTAAGCATGACAATCAGGTGGGTGACATTGGAAAAGTCTTTGCCATCCCACAGGGTTGTTGTTGTGGGGAAAATAGGACAAGGAAGGTAAGTTGGATACATTCACCACCTCGAGTTACTTATAAAGTAATGAAGAAGGGATACAATATAGAATAGAATAGAATTCCTTATTGGCCAAGTGTGATTGGACACACAAGGAATTTGTCTTTGGTATATAGATATATATTCAGACTTACAAAGAACTGATAAAGAAATAAAGGGAGACTAGTATAGTTCTATTTCAAGCTATTTAGCTCTCATCAGCTAGCCATACCCTTCTAGGATTAGAACCTGGGCTGCTTGCCTTGTTAGGTAGTGCTTTTACCCTCTAAGCCACAAGTTCTCCTCCCTTATCAGCTGAGCCAGGGGAAAGATTAAATGTGTTTCTGCTGAGTCACGTGGAACACTATGGATTAAGACACTCAAGTCATCTGAGTTCTCTATTTTTATTCCATTTGGTAGTACATATACTGTCATTCTTGCTTTTAAAAAGGCAGAAAGTTTCCTGCCATTTTGAGACTGGAAAGGCATGAAAACTGTGGGGACAGGACCAAAAGAGCTTGAACAAAACTTGGAAAACTCCCACAATTCACCCCTCTCACCCAAACAATTAATCAGGGTTGATAATATATTTTGCATTATTGCCATATACATTATCAGCATATGGTACAAGTTATGACAAATTTTTGTGCATCACGGCATTATCAGACAAATGATATAAATGACATGATTCACATTATTAGTGATATTTGGTTCTATATGGATGCCCCTGTGGCTCACTCTGGCATTGACATTGGCAATGGGCCACATTGGTTCAGAGTCATCCCCAAAATTCACATACCTTCTAGGAGGTAGAAACTGAGTGTAGCTCAACAAAAAAGTAGATTTTTTTTAAAAAAGCCACAGATGACAAATGAAACAAAACGGAAGAATCCAAAAACTTTCTGTGCGTAGGCATTTCAGAGCAAAAGAAAAGGAAGTATTATACAAGGTATCATTTCATTTTTGGAAATGAGAACAAGAAAATAGAGGGTTGAACAGATGTGGGGTCATCAAGCAGAAATGATAATGTGTGGAAACATTAGCGTGAAAGTTTGGGCATTGATCAAGGACTGTTTATTTTGGGATGCTTTGGGGAAATAAAATACCAGACAGAGCACCACCTAAAAAAGAAACAAATGGAACTTCAACAGCACCATTATAATCAGGGGCAAAATGCTACCAGTTCGCCAACCTGCTCGGACATCCCCATTTTCTTTTTTTTAACCCTCTGCGCATACGCAAAGCCTTCTGCGCATGTGCAGAGGGTGAAAAAGCAAAACGCGTGCTTCCGAACTGGTAGGGAAGGTAAATAGATTTCACCACTGATTATAATCATCATCTTGACCTTTTTTTAAAACCATAACCCCTAGATAACTCTGGTCCCAGATATGTCATTGATCTGATTATAGGTTGTTTGATACATATAGATTAATATGATTTCATCTGCACATGTTTTCTGGTTTTAGTCTGACCAAAAAAAGAATGCAGGTAGTCCTCAACTTATGACCACCATTGAGCCCAAAATTGACATTAAGTGAGAAATTTGTTAAGTGAGCTTTGCCCCATTTTATGACTTTTCTTGCCACATTTGCATAATAATAATAATAATAATAATAATAATAATAATAATAATAATAATAATAATAATAATAATAATAATAATAATAATAATAATAATAACAACAACAGCAGCAGCAGCAACAACAACAACAACAACAACAACAGCAACAACAACAAAGTTGGAAGGGATCTTGGAGGTCTTCTAGTCCAACCCCTGCTTAGGCAGGAAACCCTACAGTACTTCAGTCAAATGGTTATCCAACATCCACTTAAAAACATCCAGTGTTGGAGCATTCACAACTTCTAGAGGCAAGTTGTTCCACTGATTAATTGTTCTAACTGTCAGGAAATTTCTCATTAGTTCTAAGTTGCTTCTCTCCTTGTTTAGTTTCCACCCATTGCTTCTTGTTCTACCCTCAGATGCTTTGGAGAATAGTTTGACTCCCTCTTCTTTGTGGCAACCCCTGAGATATTGGAACACTGCTATCATGTCTCCCCTAGGAGCTGAAGTGGTGCAGTGGTTAAATGCAGCCATTGCAGGCTGACTGCTAGTTCAACAGTTCAGCTGTTCAAATCTCACTAGGCTCAAGGTTGACTCAGCCTTCCATCCTTCCGAGGTCGGTAAAATGAGGACCCAGATTGTTGGGGGCAATATGCTGAACTCTGTAAACCGCTTAGAGAGGGCTGTAAAGCACTATGAAGCAGTATATAAGAAAAGTGCTATTGCTATTGCTATTGCTAGTCCTTCTTTTCATTAAACTAGATATACTCAGTTCCTGCAACCTTTGCAACCAGACAGATGCTTTGGAGAATAGACAGATGCTTTGGAGAATAGTTTGACTCCCTCTTCTTTGTGGCAACCCCTGAGATATTGGAACACTGCTATCATGTCTCCCCTAGTCCTTCTTTTCATTAAACTAGATATACTCAGTTCCTGCAACCTTTGCAACCAGACAGATGCTTTGGAGAATAGTTTGACTCCCTCTTCTTTGTGGCAACCCCTGAGATATTGGAACACTGCTATCATGTCTTGCCTAGTCCTTCTTTTCATTAAATTAGACATACCCAGTTCCTGCAACAGTTCTTCATATGTTTTAGCCTCCAGTCCCCTAATCTTCTTTGTTGCTTTTCTCTGCACTCTTTCTAGACTCTCAACTTCCTTTTTGCATCGTGGCGGCCAAAACTGAATGCAGTATTCCAAGTGTGGCCTTACCAAAGCGTTATATAAAGTGGTATTAACACTTCATGTGATCTTGATTCTATCCCTCTGTTAATGCAGCCTAGAATCACTATTGAATCACTATAAGTGAATCACTATTGTTAAATTGGTAACGCGGTTGTTAAGTGAATCTGGTTTCCCCATTGACTTTGCTTGTCAGAAGGTTGCGAAAGGTGATCACATGACCCTGGGACACTGCAGCCGTCATAAATGTCAGTTGTCAAGCATCTGAGTATAAATCGCATGACCATGGAGATGCTGCAATGGTCATAAGTGTGAAAAATGATTATAAGCCACTTTTTTCAGTGCCATTGTAACTCTGAACAGTCACTACGTGAACCGTTGTAAGTCGAGGATTACCTGTAATAACAACCAATCTTAGGTTAACTTCTGCATGAGACCATATTCTCAAAAAAAAAAAGAGTTTTTTCTTAGATAGGCCCTTCTTAAAGATAAAATATAAAATATCTGGCTTTTCTATTTGCATGGTAGCTACTTTGTATTTGCACATATGATCCCTATAAGCTGTTTAATTTATTCTTGGAAAGCGAAGACAACTTCCAGATAAAACGTGGAGGATCCGGGGGGGGAGAGAAATACAGTTGAACAACTTCTGCTTTTTTCTTTTCTTTTTCTTTTACAAAGCTGTAATATATTTCTGGGCTCTTATCACCTTGAATAACATAAATTGAACAGATGAATGTACCTGGCAAAGGTATAAGGGCTGAGAGATCGTTTTTTGCTTTCCAGGTATCGGTTTTATTTGCTTTGTTAATTGCAGTGCTAACGCTACAAGTTCTGCATTCTAAATCTTTCTCCTGTTGCCTGGATCTAAGTTATGTCTTGGAGAACCAAAAGACCATTTGTACTTGATGACTTTAAAGTCAAAAGCAAAGTCTGCAGAGTTCTCTAGGGGGGGGGTGGGGAATTGTTTGCTCTGTATGGATTAATCAGGTGTGACTAACGCTGTGTGTTTTTAATGAAGGTAAGTACAGATAGTCCTCGACCTACAGCCACAATTGAGCCCAAAATTTATGTTGCTAAGTGAGGAATTTGTTACGTGAGTTTCCCCCCAACCCTATTGCTATTGCTATCTTTACATGGTAGACTGAATGTACCATTCTTACACAGACATAAGGCAAAATGCAAAGAGTACATGCACATTATAAAATGATGTATCAAAGCATTTATACCGTGGCTGCATGAAAGGTTTGTAAAATCGAACTCAATAGCTCCCAAGAGTCTTCTAGATAGTTTTATCCAGCTGATAGAAAGAGGAGCTCAGCAGTTCTTCCCAATTCTCCTGTCAATTCCACTGGCCTATGTTTTTAATGCCTTCATTTGAGTAGGAATGGTCTCTGAAAGGCTATGCATTCACTTTCAATAAAACCTGACTCCAGAACCAATGCAGATTGCTTAAACATGATGGGCTTTCTCCAAGACAAAGCAAGGCATGACCTGAAGTGATCGGAAATCAATTAGACTACACTTAAATTTGGTTTCCATTCAAAGATGCAATAGCTTTTTAGGTGTAGAAGTTAAGATGGCTGCCATGATAGGGAGGCAAGATCTTCAGGTTGGGGCTCTTCTCTCTCTCTCACACACACACAGGGATGAGATCCAGGTAGAATTAAAATGGATTAAAATTGAGGATCCTCTAGGCTTCAGTGTCCTGATCCAATCTCTAACATCATTATCTTTAGCAATTTTTAACTTATTTGCTCAGTCAGGTTTTGACTTTCCAAGTACGCATAGCTAAGACAAAAGCAGTTGGATGTGGGAGGCAACTGTGGGGCTGAGGGAACTAGAGGTGGGTTCCTCCTGGTTTGGACCGCTTCACGCGAACCGGTAGCAAACCACTGGTGACATCATGATGATGTCACGGAACTGGTTCGGTCGGTGCCAGTCCATGGGCGCTGCCATCTTTTTTTTATTTATTTTTTTTATTTTTTTTTTAAAGTTGGGGGGGGGATTTTTTCTGGTTTTTTTTCCTTCTGCGCATGTGCAGAAGCTGAGTTTCCGGCACTGTACATGCGTCACCATCTTGTTTTTGACTGTTTTTTGGAGGGGGAAGCGAACCGGCAGTGAGATAAGTTAGAACCCACCCCTGGAGGGAACCCTTTGTAAGTACAGTTTCAGCATGCCAAGTAATACACCCAAAGAAAGCAGAACTCCGAGGCAGGTATATTCCTCAAGGAACAATTTATAGGACACTTCATATTGGTACAGCTGGTGAAAACTGACTCTGAAGGTTCCCATGGTTTTCACCTAATTAAAAAGTAAAAGTTTCCCCTTCCCCCAAGTCATCAGTCAGATTGTCCAATTGAGGTGCTAGCTTGTTGCTTGGTTACTTCACTCCTCCTCTCCCAACCACCTGTTGGAATGTTCTTGGTTCCCACAGGAAAAACTTTGTGTGTTGACTACAAAACCCCAACTATCTATTTCTCCCCTCCCTATCTCTTCTTCTTCTTTGGGGCAACCCTGAAGCCTCCAAGATGGCCTCAGCCAGGCTCACTTCAGGGTTGACATACAGACTGCATTAGGCCTCAGGAGCCTCAAAGAATATTACATATGATGTCAGAATTCCAAGTAATGCCCCCACAGAAAGCAGAACTCTGAGGCAGGCAAATTCCTCAAAGAACAATTTTTTGGATACATCATATTGGCACAACTGGTGAAAGCTGACTCTGAAAGTTCCCATGGCTTTCACCTAATTAAAAAATAAAAGTTTCCCCTTTTCCCCAAGTCACTGGTCATGCTGTCCAATCAAGGTGCTGGCCAGTTGCTTGGTTACATTGCTCCTCCTCTGGCTAGCCACCTGTCAGAATGTCCTTGGTTCCCACAGGAAAACTTTTTTGTTTTGGCTACAAAACCCCATCTAGCTATTCCCCCCCCCCTGTCCCCTGTTCTGCTTTATGTGAACACTGACGTCTCCAAGATTACCTCAGCCAGGTTCACTTCAGGGTTGACATATAACCCTACACAGTTTTCCAACTTCAGTCAACAATATAACGCAAAATATGTTATAAACATATCTGAGTCCTTACAAGGGACACTAAAAAGACTTGGAGACATAAGCTATTTTACACAAATAATTATGAACCAGGTAATTGAATGATTAATTGCGGGTGTTTTTATTGTTCGGCTCAGATCTGACTGCTGGCAGTTTAAACAAGGATCAGTGATCTCTGTTTTGATTGATGACATATTGATGCAGATCACTTCGAGAACCCGTTGCTGAGCTAACTGGAAGAGTGTGAAGAATGCTGGCTTTGGGAACATTGGCTAAAGGCAGCTGAGGTTAATACATCTGTTTGCTTGGATAAAACACACATCATCTACCTCTTAACCATAATGATTCATTAGGCTGATAATAACTTTAAAAATATAAAATGAGTATGATAAAATTTCAGGTACATCAACTGTTAAAACCCCCAGCTATAAAATTTAGTAGAAGAGCAACAGCTGCAACAAACCATTTTAAAAGCTGAAGAATTAAAAACAAAACAATAGCACAGTTATTGGATTTATATGATGGTTTTTCATCGCTTGGTAACAACAAGGCAAAATACCAATACAATTTTTAAAGAAAAATCTGTGCTAATAAAAACACATTTCAAAGTGCATAAAGCAAGTAAGAAAATAATAAATAGCAGTAGCCCTTAGATTTATATACCGCTTCACAGTGCTTTATAGCCCTCGCTAAGCAGTTTACAATGTCAGCATATGGCCCTCAACAATCTGGATCCTCATTTTATTGACCTTAGAAGAATGGAAGGTTGAGTCAACCTTGAGCCAGTCAGGATCGAACTGCTGGCAATCAACAGAATTAGCCTGCAATATTGCATTCTAACCATTGGACCACCATGTTCAATAAAGTAATAAAGATCAGCTGAGAAGAAACTAGTGTTGTTTTTTGGAATCAAATAGTCAAGACTGTAGTTGTAGCAGTGCAATTCACACACACACACACACACACACACACACACACACACACACACACAAAAAAAAAACCACAAACACCATCTTTGATACAGTATACATGCAAAGTTGAAGCAAGGACAAAAAGGCTGGGACTTTCATTGCACTGCCACAATTCCTTGTCTTTCTTTAGTTGCCTCTGGAATAAATACAGCAAATGGATCACAGAGGACCAATTCCCCAACTACAGGTGGTCCTCGACTTACAACAATTCGTTTAGTGACCATTCAAGTTTCAGCAGCACTGGAAAAAAAGTGACTTATGAGTGTTTTTCACACTTCAGCATCCCCATGGTCATGTGATCAAAATTCAGATGTTTGGTAATTTTTGGCTTATGTTTATGATGATTGCAGTGTCCCAGCGTCATGTGATCACCTTTTGTGACCTTCTAAGAAGAAAAGTCAATGGGGAAGTAAGATTGATTTAATAACTGTGTTACTAACTTATCAGTTGTAGTGATTCATTTAACATCTGTGGCAAGAAAGCTCAAAAATGGGGCAAATTTTGCTTAATAAATGTTTTCACTTAACAATGAAAAGTTTGGGCTCAATTGTGGTCATAATTCGAGGACCTGTAACATGTCCCAATAAAATAGGTCCTATTCCAGAACTGTAAAAGATCTGAGCAAGGACTTCAATGAAGTTCTCAACAGCTAAGCAAGCTGATATATAAACTGGAGGTCAACAGCCATTTTGACTTTAAAAGGAAGTTATGAGTAAGAAAACTAACAATAGCTACTGTAGCAGATGTTGTATCATCCTAAGTCAGGAAGTGGTTTGCTCAGTTTTAATTTAGCATGTTGTATAAGCATGATCACTTTACAAATGATTGTAGATTATAAATCACGGTTTATGATGAACCCAGCCATTTGTTGAACAGATTACCGTATTTTTTGGAGTATAAGACGCACCTTTTTCCTCCCTAAAAGTGGCTGAAAATTTGGGTGCGTCTTATACTCTGAATGTAGCTTTTTCAGAGCCTTTTTCCCAGCCCTAACTAGGTGCTAACGATCTTCCCAGCTCTTACCTTGCAGGCTTTTTCATTGTTACTCTCTCAGAAGAATGTTTTTCCAGCCCTAAGTCTTTGCAGGGTTTTTTTCATTGCTCTACTTGCTCCGAATAAGTTTTTTCTAGCCCTAACCAGGTGCTAACGATCTTCCCAGCTCTTACCGGCTTGCAGGCTCTTTCATTGTTACTCTCTCTGAAGAAGGTTTTTTTAAGTCCTAACTAGGGGATAAAATAATGTGCTGAAGCTGACCAGACTAAGGACATTAGCCAGATGAATACCTGGTAGGCAGATTTCCCCCCCTATTTTCCTCCCCAAAAACTAAGGTGCGTCTTATATTCCGGTGCATCTTATACTCCGAAAAATACGGTAACACTTCTGTGGAATAAGACATGAATGTTTCCTCCTGAATGCCATGTCTGGAGAAACATGTCCAAATTTTTTTTTATTGCATCACAGATCTTTCTTGTGGACATCTATAAGCCTTTTTAGTTTGATCTTGGACAATTCCAAAGAATTTAAGGTGCTGTCCCTTATCCCTCTGGAAATAGAATTGTTCTTATATATCCTGGCAAACAGCAGGCTTTAAATAAAACCTTTTACCCTGAAGTGATTGCCCAGAATTTCAGTTTTGAATAAAAAATATAGATTTGCTGTTGTTCAACTTAAAAAAAAGAGAGAGTCAGAAATGTCTATCAATCAGATGATGTAACTTCTTTCATTAGGAAACCAAAGTACCCTTGTCCAATCCTGCTGCAATATTCATCCGACTGGTATCTAAACTATGCCATATCTTATTTTCTTTTGCCAATTTCCTTCAGAATCATGTCATGTAATTTTGGAGGTTAGAAAATGTTGCCAGTCTCTTTAAGAAAGTCCTTTCATTCTTTGTAAAATAATGCAGTTGATATATTGCTGGAGGGGAACTGTGAATTCAGGAAGAATTTGGAAGAAGTTTTGTCAAGTCATACAGGAACAGTTGCTTATAACTTATGCCTGATGGGTTAGTCGCCTCAGCAATATGCTTTTAACGCCACCCAATTACGCCAAATTGCAAGGAAAGAGGAGGAGATGGAAAGAAGAAGTGGCTTGAAACATTCATGTTTCCAGAGAGATTTCAGATCTGCTCTTCCTGAAAAAGAATATACTAGAATTTCCAGCAAATGAGCAGAATTATTAGTTTCCTCCAGGACACTTTAGAGTTCTATAATAATCACAGCCAAGAAAAGAGCTTTATAAAAAATGTAGGAAATGCTGTTTTGCAAACAGGAAAAGAAATGGATTTGGGCTGAGAAAAGCATTAGCATTTAGTGTTTTCACCACATTCTATGTGCATTATGTAATCATATTATGCATTACAAAGTATGCACATCTGCATATATTTTTATGGTATGGGAAACACAGTTTATTGTACGCGACAGTGTATTTCAAATGTAGCAACTCTTTTCATTTGAGGCTAAGTTGATGCTATCTTGCTTTTTTTCCTCCATTTGGAAATGGCAGCAAGAGTTTTCTGCATGTTGAGTTAATGTGCCTAAATTATGTACTGTAATGACATTTTTCTTGACTACCAAATGGTTATCACACAAACTCCAGTTCTGTGAGCTTAGTTCTGATTTTATTCAATGGTTTTGAATTTCGGGGTAAAAGCCTAGTTCCACTGAGTTTAATTCAGGCATCCTAAAGCATATGAATTCCACTTTCATTCTGACATATTCTTTATAGATTTAGCCATTAATTATCCCAAAAGATAGTTAGAAATCTTTCATTTCTTTTACTTCTGGCATATTGTAAGAATGTCTTGTATTCATTACAACCGTGATAAACACTTTAACACTCCTCTATATCTATTATTATTCATTAGATTTATACATTTGCCTTTGCTCCATAACACCCCATTCTCCAACTTTTGTCCCTATACAGCAATTTTGTGTGATCGGATAGTATAGAGTAGTTGTGGTTTATCCACTGTTGTACAATTGCTGCCTTCCATTGAGGACCTGTATACTGCACGAGTCAAAAAGAGGGCCGTGAAAATATTTACTGACCCCTCGCATCCTGGACATAAATTGTTACAACTCCTACCCTCAAAATGTCGCTATAGAGCACTGCACACCAAGACAACTAGACAGAAGAACAGTTTTTTTCCCGGAACGCCATCACTCTGCTAAACAAATAATTCCCTCACCACTGTCAAACTATTCACTAGGCTGCATTACTATTACTATTAGTTTTTCTCATCGTTCCTATTACCCATCTCCTCCCATTTATGACTGTATGACTGTAACTTGTTGCTTGTATCCCTACGATTTATATTAATATTGATTGTTTCCTGATTGCTTATTTGAACCCTATGACAATCATTAAGTGTTGTACCTCATGATTCTTGACAAATGTATCTTTTCTTTTAATGTGCACTGAGAGCATATGCACCAAAGACAAATTCCTTGTGTGTCCAATCACACTTGGCCAATAAAGAATTCTATTCTATTCTATTCTATTCTATTCTATTCTATTCTATTCTATTCTATTCCATTCCATTCCATTCCATTCCATTCCATTCCATTCCATTCTATTCTATTCTATTCTATTCTATTCTATTCTATTCTATTCTACATTGAGCTTCCACACTTTGGACCTGACTCTTGCCATACGATCTAGGCCCCTTGTTTTCTGTTGCTGTCTCCATTTCTTTTCAATTTTTTTTAGCCTAAGACTATTTCTTGCATTAGCAAGTTTAAATGGAACTTTATGGAGATACAGCACCAGACTAGAAGCCAGGAGGCTGCGCGTTCTATCTAGTCCCACCTTAGCCATGAAAGCCAGCTGAGTGACCTTGGACCAGGTCACTCTCTCCCAGCCAATCTTACCTCACAATGTTGTTGTTGTACAGAAAATAGAAGGAAGGAAGGAATATTAGGCATATTTGTTGCCTTGAGTTATTTATAAAAAATAATAAAGGCAGGGTAAAATATCTTTAAAAAAATGTGGGCTTTTGCTCATTGTATGCTTATTTTGAATGAAGACTAATGCAAGAAATGACTTGAATACAAGCCTGGATTATTCATTCTCCTTTCAAGTACTTCATATAGGGCTCCAAATTCCTTAGACCTCATTTAGTTTTGGAAGCCTGTTCCTAAGCATGTGATAGAGTGTGAGATCTTAGATTTAGATTTATTATTAGAGTTGGAAGGGACCTTGTAGGTCATCTAATCCAACCCCCTGCTCAAGCAGGAGTTCCTACACCATTTGAGACAGATGGCAGTCCAGTCTCCCCTTGAAGGTCGCAAGTGTTGGGGGTCTCACAACCTCCGCTGGCAAGCTGTTCCACTGGTTGATCGCTCTCACTGTCAGAAAGTTTCTCCTCACTTCCAGGTTGAATCTCTCCTTGGTCAGCTTCCATCCATTATTCCTTGTTTGGCTTTCTGGTGCCATAGAGAACACCCTCCTCTCTGTGGTATCCCCTCAAGTATTGGAACACTGCTATCATGTCACCCCTGGTCCTTCTCTTTGCCAGACTGGCCAAGCTCAGTTCCTGCAACCGCTCTTTGTATGTTTTATTTCCCAGACCCTTTATCATCCTGGTTGCTCTCTTCTGCACTTTCTCTAGTGTTTCAATGTCTTTTTTGTAGTGTGGTGACCAAAACTGGATGCAATACTCTAGGTGTGGTCTGACCAAGGCTTTATAGAGTGGTACTAGTACCTCTCTGGTCCTTGATTGTATAGCATATGGACAGGTGAATAACAGCCCACATGCAGCACGAATGCTCCCTTCACTAAAATATTAGACCAATCCTCCAGAGGTTCGGTTCCTTTACCAGAAAAATCCAGCGGCATAAGAACTGAATGGCGACATATCTATCTCACCGTATCTGCCAGGATTAAGATGAGAAAGCAGCAACTGACAAATGAAACGAATATATATCTAGAATGGATCTAGCTGAACTTTATGAAAAGCTAAATTTGGAAACATTTCGGGACAGATCACATTTCTTAAATACAAAATGGCATATGTGTCTATTTTGGTGTATGGTGGTTTAGAACAGCTTGTCTTCAGTTTCAGGTAAATTAGAACAGCTTGTGTTCAGTTTCAGGTAAAATCATAAAAATAAGGAGGAAAAGTGTCAAAAGCATACACGTGAGTATTATCTGTATCGTATAGTAGCAGTTGGCTGGCCAAAGGCAAAAAATTTAATTTGTTGCTCTGCTTAATTTATACGCTTAATAACCCTGAAAAGAGTCCCAGTAGATTCCCTGCCATTGTTTATTCGGTAAGATATTTGGGAATGCAAAGATACAAATCAGAAAGGCAGAGTATGCCCATTAATGCAAATAGGCAGACAGGAAATCAGAAAGAAGCTTGCAGCTATGTGAATCTTCTTTAATCCCTGCTCCATATCTCCTGTAAACCAAGCCAACCCACAGAATGTATTTATTTATCATATTTATATGGCAACCCACCACACATGATCTATCACATTGCTTTAGGCTCTACTGCAGTTGCAATATGCCCCATCCTCACCATGAGAAACCATCTCAGTCCCATCAGCTTCTCAAATACTTTACTGGCCACACACAAGTTGCTCAACCATTAACACAAAGATGGACTATATTGGCTCAGTTTAATTGATCCCAGGTTCTTCTCAATTCACGCCAGAAAAATGACAGTAATGAATCACTGCTATTTATGTATCATCTATTACGAGAAGAAGAAGAAAAAGAGTTAACTTAAATTTAGATCTGTTTTGGTGGCAAGAGATAATCCAAAAGTGAGTCAAGACAGACATTCAGCCATTAAATATCTGGAATCTGCTTTTCCCAAGACATTAGATTTCAACAGAGTTCAGGATAAATCTGAAATAGATATTTTTTTTTTAACCTTGGGTAGTCCCAGAATCTTTCCTCATTTAACCTTTCCTCTCTAAAAACCTACTGAATGAAAGAAGTGTGTCAGAAAATCAATATGGTAGCCGAGATTGGAGATTGTAACTGCAGGGTTCTGGTATCCAGGAACATTAGGAACATGGAACTGCTTTCCACTGTTCACAATAACTTGAGGGGCCAGTGTAAGTATTTTCAGTGACATTCAAGACTGAAATGATAGAGTACAGAATCTACAGGAAGGTTTCTGATCTGTAGCAAAAGAAATTATCAGAAGTAGGGGAAATTGAAGCAATGAAGAAACTGATTTTGGAATTAATTTGGTTGTTTGCTAGATAGCTTCTTAAACTCATTTTAATGGGAACTGTACAGAAGAGGATTTTTTTGGGGGGGGGGTAGGCAAGATTTCCACCCAATTCAAACCTCATTGTTTTCTCCTCAATCTATATATTTGAAAACAAAAGTTTTGCCATTAAAGAAGGATAGGCCTAAAGTTATAGAAACACTCTATAATTCTGAAACCTTTCCTTCTGCAGTTATTCTAATGGGAGAAGGAAGGTACAGTAACAATATGATATTTCAAATTGCTTATGATATCCTTTCCCAAGCTGTAATTTAAAACATTTCAGCACAAATCTGTACTTAGGATTTCTGAGTTCCTATAGTGATTGAGATGAAGTTACATTTTACAAAAGAATACACTACATTTACAGAATTTTAAATGCAGTGTTTCAAGTTGGAATTTCAAATACAATCATACGGGGCAAAATAATCTAGCAGAAAATAATTCAAATGCCTAGCCATTTTGAAAATGAACCTTCAGAAATGATAAGTACCACATCCTGTCAGTGTAGATATATTCATGAACTGGAATAGGCATAGCAACAGGTAAACCAATGAGGGCTGTTTGGTGATTGAAACAGTTTGGAGCCTGGGCGTGGCTGAGCTTAGCTGTTTCTGTATATAGGAGAGTTCCTTTGTCTCTGCTCTCCCTCGGCCTGTGTTTGTACCTACTATCTTCTCCCCTCTACCACGTTGGAAAAACCAGCATGGGTATTGTATAGATGCCTTATGTATTATTATGTATATAAAGACGTTTTGAATCCTGCTGAATTGTCTGATTGTGTGTGCTGCAACAAACTTACCCAGCTGCTATGGCCTAGAGGTAGAGCTCTTGCCTCACAATCAGGAGGTTGTGAGTTCAATCCTAGGTAGAGGCAGATGTAGGGTCTCCTGCTTGGGCAGGGGGTTGGATTAGATGACCAGTAAGGTCCCTTCCAACTCTGTTAATCTGAACTGTGAAACATCCCATTGCAAGTTGTGATTTTTTTTCCCCATATCAGTTTTTGGGTCATTTTGAAAAAAGGTTAGAAATGTTTGTAAATTTTACCATAAATGCAAATGACATGCAAATTATTCTGATTTATAATAATCAGAATTATTATTCTGATTTCCCCAAAAACTTCAGTTATGGCATAATTCATTTTTACAGGGAGATGAACATTGTACTTTATTCATCCTATGTGCAAAAATTTACCAAGTATGCCTATCCAAAGTAAGGAACAATTGTTCAGATTTAAACATTCAATGTGAAAAGCCAACTGACCAAATTTATCCAACAATAGATAGATGAGAGAGAGTTTGTTTATTTCCCCCTCTTTTCAGTCCCATCTGGATTTCTCTCCTTAGCTTCAGTGTTCTCCACTAACAAGGAGGTCATAACTTGGAAAGTTACAAATATTAACATCTTTCCTTCCCCCCCCCCAAATACTAATGGCAAACTAATTAATCTTTTTATTGGGATTAAACACAGAATTTAGCAAGCTGATATGCTTCAGCCTGACTGACTGATCAAACCGGTCAGTCCTAGAGGAGATCAACCCTGACTGCTCTTTAGAAAGCCAGATCCTGAATATGAAACTCAAATACTTTGGCCACCTAATGAGAAGGAAGGGCTCACTGGAGAAGAGCCTAATGCTGGGAAAGATTGAGAGCAAAAGAAGAAGGGGATGACAGAGAATGAGGTGGCTGGATGGAGTCACTGAAGCAGTAGGCATGAGCTTAAATGGACTCCGGGGGATGGTAGAGGACAGGAAGACCTGGAGGAACATTGTCCATGGGGTCGCAAGGGGTCAGACACAACTTCCTGACTAACAACAACAACAACAATGCTTCAGCCTACCCTTCAGATAAGGCAGCAAAACAAGAGAGAGAAAGAGAGAAAGCAAGTAAGATGTTAACTACAGCATCCTGACTTCCTCTTTCAAACCCATTAGTTCTCACTTTCCAGATAACAGCACAGCACAGAATCTTCATTAAAGACCATCTTCTACCAAAAACAAACAAACTCCTCTTTTACTCCAGCAAGACCATTTTAACAGATTGCTAAAGGTTTTGTGATGCCTCTGTTTAAAGGCTTCTACTAGGCAACCAACCGATCATGCAGACAAGTGGCTGAAAACCTAATATCACATTAGCTGCCAAGAGAACTGATAATCCAGTTCCAGTCAGAGGCCACAACCCTGTAAAATGTTTTTCTTCAACCTTTACAGAAGGTTGTGTTTGCTGCAAGGAGCTTCTCGCTACTAGGGGTGAACAAATGTGGGGGTGGGGGGAACGAAGGGACATATTCCAATCAGTACAGAAGTATCTAGTAGAGACATTCATCAGTGGTATAATCAGTGGCATATTAGCAGCTTCCAATTGGTTTTGAACAAACTGCACTGTTAAAAAACCCTATTGAAAAGACTAGTTTGAATATCAAGTCAAAATCAAATCCTTTATTAAGCAAAACTGCAAAAGTTACATGAAGCAAGATGAGATACAAAAGTTACTAAGCGAATTATATAGAAATTAAGATAAGTAAAATATGAATGTCAATAATACTCCCATATAAAAATACTAGCTAAATTACTAAATTAATGTAATATTAAATTACAAGAACACTATTCAAAAGCTAAAATATCCTATTTGTTTATTATCCTCTTTTTTAAAAATCCTGTTTTGTCTTGTCCTCTGTACAATATTTCTTTATCTGGCAACCTATTTAACAGAATTTTTCCATTTGACAAATATTGGACCCATGCTCCTCCATGAAATATTTAATATAAAATCAGTGGATTTTTCAAGAAAGTTAGAAACTTAATGGTAGGATTCAGCCATTTTGCACTGGTTCAGATGAACCGGTTGTTAAATTAAACCCACCCACCCACCCTGCTATCAAAGTGGATCCTGGACACTGCGCCATGCTGCAATGGAGTGGCCGGCACGAGGGAAGGAGAAGGCTGCTTTCCCTCTTTCTTTTCCCTGCTCCTCCCCCCCCTCGTGCCAGCTGCTCCGTTGCCCATTTCTCCATTACAGCATGGCACAGCGCCCAGGATCCACTTTGATAGTGGTGGTGGTGGGAATTTAACATCCAATTCGCCCAGGGTCAGGTTGGGCCACGCCTCCCAAGACAGCCAACCTGACCCTGGGCAAACCGGTTGTTAAATTATTTGAATTCCACCACTACTTAACATGACTTAGTGGATCTTTCTATCAAAAGGACATATGACATAGTCTCCACCATTCCTGTTACAAAGAGGCAGAATCTTGATATGCCCTTGGGTCCGGCTGTGAGAAGGACTGCATAAGATGCAAAGTGAACATTATAGCAATAGCAATAGCACTTAGACTTATATACCGCTTCATAGTGCTTTACAGCCCTCTCTAAGCGGTTTACAGAGTTCAGCATATTGCCCCCAACAATCTGGGTCCTCATTTTACCGACCTCAGAAGGATGGAAGGCTGAGTCAACCTTGAGCCTGGTGAGATTTGAACAGCTGAACTGCAGCTAGCAGTCAGCTGAAGTAGCCTGCAGTGCTGCACTCTAACCACTGCAAAAGGCAGTTGCTCTTAGAAAGTCACCAGTTCAAACCCTTGCATCTCCAAGAAAAGAGTCAGATAGCAGGTGACAAAAAAAGATGTCTTTCAACTTAGACTTTTGACAATATATATGTATTTAACATCTAGAAAATCCTCAAAGGGCTTCCAATCTCTTATAAACTTGTCTAATCCATTGTTTCTAGCAGTTCGAGCAGTTAATGTTGCCATCTCTGCTAATTTAGACAATTTTAAAATCCACTCTTTGACAGTTGGTATCAAATTTGTATCTAACTGGGACCACAGTTGTAACCCAGATGAAGTCAAGGAGAGAAAGGGAATTCCTGGAAGCCTGGTTCTCCACCAATAAATCTATAAACAGACACATTGACATCAACCAGAGGTGGGTTTCAGCAGGTTCTGACCAGTTCTGGAGAACCGGTAGTGAAAATTTTGAGTAGTTCAGAGAACCGGTAGCATAAATTTTGAGTAGTTTGGAGAACCGGTAAATATCACCTCTGGCTGGCCCCGCCCCCATCTATTCTCTGCCTCCTGAGTCCCAGCTGATTGGGAGGAAATAGTGTTTTTTCAGTAACCTTCCCCTGGAGTGGGGTGGGAATGGAGATTTTACAGTATCCTTCCCCTGCCACACCCACCAAGCCACGCCCACCAAGCCACGCCACACCCACCAAGCCATGCCCACAGAACCAGCAGTAAAAAAAATTGAATCCCACCACTGAAATCAACCCAATCTACCAACCACTTAGAACAAAAGAACATCAACCACGATCCCGAAGGCAGCATCTAAAGACCAATGAACAGACATGCTGCAAACAAAGTTAAAATTTGACAGATCACAAGAAATTGGACCACATCACACGCAGCCGATCAAATCAACCCGAAAACAGACCATGACATCATCAGAAGACATCCAAACAACCACACCAGCACTAATTTACATCACACAGATGGTGCTTAAAACCAAGGACTATGATTCAGAAAGTATAGCCAATCACACAACCCAAAATCAGACCAGGACTCAGAGAGGTATTTAAAGGCCAGTGCTCCCCCAGACTAGCACAATCCAAAATGCACTGAAGATGCATCCTCGGATGTAGGCGAAACATTTGCAACCAAATTGCCAAGCTCGGAGCTCAAACCAGCAACATAACTACCAACCCGAGCTACTAATATTCAAAGATATTTCAATGTATTATTGAATTTACATGCATTAATTAGTTGATTGATTTCGCTCCATGCCCTGAAACACAACACCTTGCTTCAGTAAATAGAAAATATGAGAAAGAATTCTCATATTTTTTATGACTTCTGCTAGGCACTTCCAGTTTAAATCTCAACTGACACAGAGTAGCTATAGAATGGTTTTCCATTCTTGAATGCTGTATAACTTCCAGAGGAGCAAAACCTGTTGACGTTTCTTGGACACATTTTTATTTTCACCACATCAACAAAACTGACTAACAAAGAGTCTTCCAGAGCAGACATGAAAGGATAAAAACAGCATAATTGCTAAATCTTTGTTGTCTACTTTCAAAGTGGCTCCGGGCTCAAGCGAAATAGACTTCCAAGGAAACGGGCCTTTCCCTCCATCGCTGCTGTAATTTGGCAGGAAACGATACAAGCATGAAATTTGCTGTCCTCATCACCAACCCCTAATTTGGTTTCAACTGCTTCTGTTTTAAGCCCCTGCATTTATCTGACTTGCTTCCAAGATAATGGAGGAAAAGAGTGAAATAGATGTTATACACCTTGAGGCTGCATTAGATGATTTTGAAATAAGGGATATTTTAACACCAGTACAGCTAAAGATAATGTAAGGCTGTCTTATTCATGAGCTGTGAGAGAGAGAGAGAGATGAATGTCATGTGACTGGGGGAGAAAAAGAGGCCACAGCAGGGCACATTTGTGCTGCAGTTAGATGACAATAGAAAAGTCTAAAGCTTAGTATATTTTGGGACAGATTTATAGAGCACTCTGAAAATAATCTGGAGAAATATATTTTTCTGTATGCAGAACTAAAAATGCAGCTCCTGTGGATATCACTACTCTTTAAGGCAGCTGCATCTTTTCTCTTTCTAAGATCCCATGGCTGCCCTTTGCAGCTGCCAAATGATCTCAAATAAAGGTACAGCTTCTTTCGAAAATCAAACACGGGTGCTATATTAATACCTCCTGGTGTTCTGCAGCACTCATTTGGGTGTTCGAGGAAGCGGTCTGAGTATTGCTGAAATGTGGGAAACCAACTGAGGAAAACCAACTGATTGTTTGCTTCATTCTCAGACTTCTGGACGGGCATAGAATCCATTCTTACTGAGTGAAGCAAAGTGATGCAACTCTGCCTCCACAGAGAGAATGAGAGGAATGCTTGATGGGTCGCCATCTTTTTGAAGGTTTCTTTGACTGAATGTACTGAATTATGTCTCACTTGAGAAATGCTATTATAGAGTATAATGTAAATAGTCTTTTGGTTTCCTAGGAATTAGTTAATAAGCTTGGATAGGAAATCAATATTTCCGAGTCAAAATGGGCTTCAGCAAGCTTCTTGTTTAATCGTCATATCCATACATGGGAAGCAATTTATAGTAAAGCTAATCATTTCAAAACCTTCTTTTAAAGGGGTAGAGACTTATTTCTCAAGTGTATCATTTGGTTGATGCTACCATTTAATACTTCTTAGAGCTTTATCTGAGACTGGCAGATTTCATGTTAGAGTATTGTGCAAAATCTGTCTGCGGTTTTCTGAAATCCTTCTTTCACTGTGACTAAAGCATCTGGTTTTTCATCTTATTCATAGTGGGATTGGGAATCTCTCTCTCTCTCCCCTCCTCCCCCTCTCCTTTTTTTTTTTGAGAAGCTCACTCATCACTGGAAAGTGACATAGTGTGTTACTGCTATCATTTCCTTCTTTGTTAGCCTGCAATATCTCTTGCTGACCGCCAATTACGGTATTTAAAACTCTAATTTTGGACAAGATAAGTGTACAACAAAATTATTTTGTGCAGCTTTTTGGAACCAGAGTTGTGCATGAGGTAAATACACACAACTGAACGTTAGGGTGAATGATATTAAGGTGTTTTGGTTTTTTTAAAAAAATATGTGATTAAAACTAATTTCATGTTATGTTTATAAATAAGCGTGAAGTTTGTAAGGTTCTGTTACCATAAACTTACAATAAACCCACCCCTGAGAGTCTCAACATCTTTTTTACATTGTGACAATCAAAACTGAATGCAGTATTCCAAGTGTGGCCTTACCAAGGCATTATAAAGTGGTATTAAGACTTCACATGATCTTGATTCTATCCCTCTGTTTATGCAGCCTAGAACTGTGTTGGCTTTTTTGGCAGCTGCAGCAAACTGCTGACTCATATTTAAATGATTGTCCAGTAGGACTCAAAGATCCCTCTCACAGTTGCTACTATTGAGCGAGGTAGCACATATACTGTACCTGTGCATCTTGCCTAAATGTAGAACCTTACTTTTTTCACCATTGAATTTCATTTTGTTAGATAGCGCCCAATGTTCAAGTCAACATGACTGCAGCAGCAACACAGCAGCACAGCAGCAGTAAGTAGCATTGAAGCCGCCACAATTTTCTCAAATTTCACTTCCTTGGGTGTCATAGGTCCTGGATTTTGGATGCATCCTATTAGTTAGCAAATTTGAGGCACCTTGAGTTCAAAATGACACACAGTTTCACCCAAGTAGAGGTCATGAGAATAAGAATTTTAGTAGTATATAGATTATTATGGGTGAAGAGTTTTGGTTCCCTAACATAAGTTCCATAAACCTGTTGATTCCCCTTTCCGTTTTGGCTAGTTTTAGTATAATGCAATTTTTGAAACAGTAGTTCAATCTCACACTAGTCACTGGGCCCAAGAAGGCAATTTTTGACATTCTAATAAACTGGGGAGGTCTAAATTTGTTAGGATTTGAGCTGACAAGAAAAACCATTAATCTACATATTAATGAGGGAATTGCCCTTCTAATGAAGGTGTTTACAGGAGTTCCTAATTTGATGCTAAGAGGCTTTCACAAAAGACTACCCTCTCCCCCCACCATCAATGCTTCTGATTTAAATACCATTTGGGACTTACCTATCTAACCTTATCACATTTTCATTTCATTCTTCTAAGGATTCCTATGTGGCTTTTTTGTTACTGTTGTTTATTTAAACTCACAGTTTTGTTTGTGGTTTTTTTTTTTAAACTTGGAGACTCTTTTAATTATTCTTTTACTAGTTACTTTAGTGTGAGAAGGATCTGAGCACATATTTAAATTTCCCCAAAGGGCTTAACTGTGTTTACATTATTACACAGTCATTAAAAGGAGGGAACTGAGCAGCAGATTTAGTCCCAAAGAACTGTGATGGAAATTTGAATTGCATCACTGAATTCTCTAGTTAACCAATCTCATCCTAAGAGGGTGCTTTATATGTTCTGTCCAGTTTGAAGAACATCATTGGGTTAACATCTGAAGACCTTATAAAAGGAGGAATGTTATCTTACACAAATGTAGTTTTAAGAACTAAAGAGAGATGTAATATCTTAAAACTTTCAATGTTATCATATCAAATAATTATTGTAGTTAATGCTGCATATGTTTGTAATCATTTATTGAAATACGTTGATGTATCTCTCTTTAAAAAGACTCTTGTCTCATTTTTACTGTATTTAATTTTTTGTAATAAATAACCAATTTTATAACCATTTCAGTCCACTGAATCATACATTTTTCACTTCTTCTATTTCAAATTTCAATAAAAATTGAAGTTCAGCAATTGTACATTCTACATTTGTACATAATTCTGTTTCACATTCAGTCTTACAATGTACAAAATCATAAATTCTTTTGACTGATTTACATTTTTTAAAAATAATTCTAAATAAGAGAACTATCAACAATTATATCTCAGGGCCACCAGGTCTTCTCTTGATTTTATTTTACATTTCCGTCGACAAAATTCTACTATCTCACAATAAGTTAGCCATTTTGTTTGCCTATTATTTCTCATTTATAAAATGCTTCTTATGCTGATACTCAACAGGTGTTTTCCATCACAACCTGCATTTGAATTTATTCCAAATTTTCAACATGACAGATCTGTCTTAATTGTACTACAAATATCCATGCCACCCAAATCTCAGGTCATGTTCTTCTCACTCCAGAAGCTTTTAATTTCTCAGCAACACCCACTCTTTCCTTTGTGGGAAGGAAAATCCATCTGGTTTGGTTCCAACCTGGGAGAAAGGCACTGGAAACAACATGGAGGCTGATTGGACAGAATGTTTAATTATGAACAGAACCAACAGCAGTCCTGGATCATCCAACAAAATGGAGTTGATGAGCACATGGATTTTTATAAGTTTCAGAAATGCTGCTAGTGTCGTGCCATGGCTCGACATATGCACCTTGGTGGGAGGGAGAGACACTGGACCGGGGAATCGATGGTTGCCAGCACAACAAACTCTCCTCAGCAGTTCAGTGCCTGACGCCGGTGATTAACGTCATGTTACATGAGACACAAAGAAAGCCGAGCACAGTGAAGCTGCAACCGGAAAGAGACAATCTAAGCCATGACCAGCTGAGAGGGGAGGGCTTCACAGCACCGGATGGTGGTTTGGGGGGAGGGAATGGTGAGGATTTGCATAAATAGCACTGAGAGGAGGAGGATCTCAGAGCTGACTTTGACCTGAATTGGTTCGGCATGGTCTGAGTTCTTATCTGTAGCGTGATTAAAGCTGAAGCCCATACTTTTGAAAGTGTCTTGAAGTCATTAACACACGGGTTTGACTTAACCAGTCCGAAAGCTAGTGGGGGTTGTGTAGTGTCTGAAAAGGCACTTAGGAGATTGTGCAATGTAGTGAGCTCCGTGTCTTCCACTAAATGGTAGTGTAAGGTCCGGCCTCTCCTCCTCGCTCAAGAAAATAAAAATTCTTGAAACTTTAGCATTTGAAAAAGGAACCTTTTATTGAACAGGAGTGATAGCAGGACAAAGGAAAGCAGGCTCTGAGTTTCCCTCAGGCAATACAGTTAGGATAAAGGAATTAGAAACCCCTCCCTTCAGTCCGATGCGGATTCAGCCAATCCGCAGGTGTGGATATATTATTGTAATGGCTGTCCTGAGAACGTGATAAGTGAATGTTCTCAGGGTCATCTTCCGCCAGCTTTTGGAGCGATACAACCTACATGGCCCTCCCTCCCCCCTACATTCCCCAAAAGGTGAGAAAATCTCAGGACGGCTAGGCACCGGGATAAAGGTTATGAAGTGAAAGGTTACAGATTGTGAGGGGATGAGGAAGAAAGCAATAAACTAAGAAATACATCCCTGCCTCCCCTTCCCCAGAAGAATGGCAGCATCACCTAAGGGATCTGACAGGTAGTGGGTTAATCCTATTATGTCCTGAAGGATCATGTCCTGTTCTTCTTAATCCCATCACCCAGAAGCTGAAGGTCTTTTGTTTTGTAGATAGGCTGGCCCAATCTTTCTTGATGGACACAAAATATCTGCTGAGAGGGGGGTGGGCTGTTAAAAAAGACTGAGTCTGCTTTCTGCCTTTAAGGGTATGTTTCTCCATTTCTCCCTTTGGGGAAATATAATATTCTGCCTTTTTAATAATTCCCAAAATATTTCATTCTTCTAGGGGGGTGGGGAGGCTTCCCACACCTTGAAACCAAACAGCAAGCTGCAAAATACCCTTTCAAATCAGGTAAACCCACGCCTCCTGTTTCCATTGCATCTTCTAAAACCTTATTCAGTATTTAATTTGTGTCTCCCCCCCCCGCTACACAAATTTTGACATATCCTTCTTCTGCTGTTTAAATGGTGCATCAGTTGTCAAAACATGTATTATGTGGTAAAAAACAAAGCCAAAAAAAAAAACCCCTAAGCAAGAAATTTGTTTTCATTACAGAAATTCTCCACAACAATGACAGCTATAGCTTCTCCCATTGTAACATATCTTTGTTTTATTTCTTCCATGTCTTGATATAACTATTTTGAAATAACATATAATTCATATTTGTCATGGTATACCCAGATATTTTATCTGCTTCTCAGTCTTAAAACCTATTTTATTCATCGATTCTATTTGATCTTATATTTCATATTTTGGTTAACATCTTCTGTTTATTAGTCTTGAAACCTGCTAAAGCAACAAATTCTTTTAAATCTGCTCATTAATATTTCAATTCGCTTTAAAGGATCTTCCAGAACTGATGCCAAGTCAACTGCAAAAGCCCTTAACTTATAAGTTTCTTTTTAAATCATTACTCTCACAATCCTCTCATCTTGTCTTATATCTCTATTCAGTATTTCAAGAACCAAAAGAAAGAGAGGGAGGGAGAGGGAGAGGGAGAGAGAGAGGGAGAGGAAGGACACAGTGAGCAATTTTGTCTTGTTCCTTTTTAGTATCTCACTGGGTTACATTAAATCTCCATTAACAATTATTTGTGCTTTCTGTGAAGTGTACATTGATCTTATCCATTTTATAAAGCTCTCTCCAAAATTAAAAATATTGCAAAACCTTGAACAAGAAAAGCCAGTTCAAATTGTCAAAGGCCTTCTCGATATCTAAGAAAAATCAATGCAGCTCATTTTTCAGTATGTTGTTCCAAATATTCCAAAATGTTCAACTTCTAACGTTGCCCTTTACCTGTCTTTTAGGTAAGAACTCACATTGATCCCACGAGTGAATTCTTGCACAATTATTTTCAGCCTATTAACTAGAATCATTGTGAACAACTTGTTGTCATTATTCAATAATGATATTTTCAAGTGCCAGGAAAATCAGGAGATCCAGAGAGTTCAAATGGGTATAAAGATCTATTGCAAGCTTAAGCTCTCCACAAGAATTTGAACTACTAACAGCCAAGGGAAATTAGCAGGAGATAAGAGTAGAAAGAATTCAAGGTGGGCTGGATTTAAAATCTCTTGTGAATGGGAAGAGACTCATGACTTATGACACATTTGACCCCTCCTTTGGGCTCAGCCTACTCATCTCCTATACATATCACCCTATATTTTATTGTTAAAATCTTGTCCTTCTTCAGATATTAATGCTATATTGGCATCTTTCAACTCACTGGCAGCTTTATTCCATGTAGGGTAGAGCTAATTGTGTTTTGTAAAGAATGAAAAAGTTCATCCTCAAAACATTTATAATAAGAACCTACTTATAGATCTGGTCCAGGCACTTTTCTCAGTTTAATCTCTTTCAAAGCTTTTGAAATTTCTTTCATTGTTGTAGGTCCTTTTGTAATCTGTCTTTGCTCCTCTGTAATTCTCAATTAATTTTATTTTTTTACACATTCAGCCATTTTCTTTATATCTTTATACAAATTGGAATAATATTGATGTATGCCCACCTTGTCCGCTATAAATCTCCCATATATCTCCCTCTTTTAATTTCAATATCATTTTTTCTTTTTATAATTTATATGCTATCCACTTCCCTTGTTTATTTGCAAACTCACAATCTTTTTGCTTTAAATAACTTATATTTCCATTTCTCTTGCTGTTAGCATATAGTAAATAATTATTGTTGTAAAAACTTATTTTCTCTGGAAATTGCATGAAGTCTTCTTTCCTTTTTTATTTCACCCAAATAGCTTGTGTTTTCTCTTGATTCTTCTATTTAAGTTTAATATTATGTTGTATAAATAACTTCTAATAAAAGCTTTAGTTGTACCCCAAACCGTTATTAAATTGGTGCCTTTACTTAACATATTTTTTTTAAATTGTTTTAATTTCTTTTTACAATCCTCCACTCTTGCTTCTTTCTATATCAACAGTTTCTTCAGTTTCCCCATCTAAAAGTATTAGTTTTAAACCAAAGTCACAGGATTAAGACCTGAAAAATTATTTGGTGATGTTTCTGCTTTAGAAAACTTAGAAGACAAGTTCTTTGAAATCCAAAGTATGTCTGTTCTTGGAAAGTATCAATATGTTTCAGAAAAATAAATATACTCTCTTGAATTGCCATTTTTCTGCATCAATTTATTAAACAGACCTAAATTATGCATCAAATCAAAGAAAATGTTTGGTAATTTGCCTTGAGTGATTTTAATATTTTTCTCAGCATTTCTGTTCAATTGCAAAGAGGTCACTCCATTCCAATTCCCCATGATACACCAATTTTTATAAGAAAAATATATATAAAACTCTCCATAAGATGTTTATAAAACAATACTTTATCCTCATTTGAGACATAAATTCTCAGTATCAAAGTGTTAGTCTCATTCAAATTAATTCCCACCTCAATCTGCCCTGCTCATCAATTCATACAAGTTTTGGTGTTTGTTTGGTTTTTTGCAGTATATGTGTTAATATTTTTACTGTCTTTTCTTTGTTGTTCTTTTGTAAATGGTATACCCTGACAATATACTGTATTCAAATTGTTTATGAATAAAAAATTAAAAAAATAATTTAAAAAGGTTTGGTTTCAGTTGCCGATCTATAAACAAAAAACTCCATATTCTCCTCTCCTCTTCTCTTCTCTTTTTTCTTCTTCCCCTTTTCCTTTTTCCTTTTCTTTTTTACTGAAATAAATTCTTTACCAAAATTTTTATAAACCAAATATTTTATGCCCTTTTTTGCAATATGTATCTCTTGTAGGCAAATTACTCCTTGTTTAAATTTTTTTCAAATATTTTCCTTGTGTTTTGAAGAGCATTTGCTCCATTTATATTCCACAATAAGCATTTGCAATCCATAATCAAACTAAAAAATTAAAAAAGTCAATGCTTGCAATTGACTTCAGTATCATTCTTTTTAGTTTCCTGTTGCACTCAGAGTTTTTTTGTAGTCTTTTCTGATATCTCCATTTGGCTCTCTTTCAATTCTTCTTTGAATTTTTTGGGGAAATTCCCTCACCTTTGCCAAATTGCTGAAACATTTTCTGACGTATAAGTCTAGTATAATTCTTCTCTCTGCAGGTTGCTTTAATAATCCTGTTCTCCACTCTTGCTGCTTTTCTGGTTACAGGCTATTATGATATAATTTTATAATCATTCAACCACTATTGAATATCATTCAACCATATGATATTATAATGCAAAAATGAATTCCTACAAAGGTCCAGTTCATTTGTCTAATTTAATTTCAATTTGTTGAAAAGCACTTTCATGAAAAAAAATTCAGAATAACTGTCCACTTTATCCATTTTAAACTTTCTTTAATGATACTGAACTATGCATTCTTCATCTAGTAATTTCAAGGATGGGAAATTCCAGTCAGAGGCAGCACAGTCGGAGTGCAGAGAAGTAAATGCAAAATAGAAGAGGTCATGGGAAGAAGCACTGGGGATTAAGAGAATACTCCATTTTATCCCTATTCCTAGATCATCTTTAAGACCAGTTCAAAAGGCAATTTCTCACATTTTAGGAAATGGGAAAGAGAGGGGAGCATGGAAAAATAAAGGAAAAGGCAAGAAATGTTCTAATTCTTCATTTATGTACTTTGAAGCCAACAGAGTAGAGAAAGTCCTGATTAATGGTTAAGTTGGTTGGAAATGATGGAAGTGTAGGTTGCAGTGTATAAAATTATGATTTAACTATATGGAGAATTATTCTGCAAAATACAATTTCCATGTTAAGGTGAGAATAAATCTCATAGAGGCGATTTGGATCTTTGCTTGGAATTCAGACAGTTAGAAATAAAGCCGAGATTAAAAGTCTAATAGAAAATATTTATTTCGGTACAAAAATAATAAATCCTGAATAATTACATTTTTGCTAAGAAAATGCGACCGTCCCGGTCAAGAGCCAAGTCAGAGAGAATAATGGTGGTTTAGGAATGCGCACATGTGTACAACTCATATCACGTGTCCTGCCTGTATTGGAATGTACCATAATATTAGGATAGGGGTGCATCACCCTGCATAGACACACAACTGACAATATTCACTACGTGACATTCCAGAATTCTCAAATGAGTATGATAGTGCAAAATGTTTAAAAACTGTTGTCAAAATGCATCTTGAGGCTACAAATCTGGGGAGGTTATTCTTTAGTTCCTGACAGAGAAAAATGCTGAGTGAGGCAGTTCCTTGTTTCATTACATTTTGAAAATGATGTTTCAAACAGGAAAAAAACATTATTTTGTTTTCATAGCCCTAAATAATTTTCATTCTACTTCTGAGTTGTTCTGTAATGCTACATAATTATTTTCTTGATTGCTTACTTAAGAAACTTGTCACTGCTTGAAATATAACAAATATTCCCACAGGTAATAGGATTAAGCCTGAGGTGATTTTCTTTGTTTTTACACAGAACTTTTTAAATTTCTATATTCATCAAACATTTGTTCAATTCAGAACAAAAAATGAAAGCAAAAATGAGGAATGTAAGCTCTGGATCAAAACAATTGTCTATTTGATTCAACCTATTATTTTGCGGACTTCTTTAGACAAATAGTCTTGAGTCCATCTAATAATTTCTCTTTATAACAGGAGTAACTTTCTCTCAAGAAAAAAAAGATAAAGAGCCTGAATCCTATTTTATATAAAATTTCTGGATCTCCCCAATGTCCTTCAAATGTAGAAAGGAGCTCATTTGCTAAGAATCAACCAAATGTAGATGATCTGAATTGGTAAACAAAGTGTGAACAGAAATTATCACACCTCAAAGAGCTGATGAGAGTAAGTCAAAGCTTCCAGATCTTGTCAAAATCTAGCATAATTATAAGGGGACACTCAAGAAGCCTTTATCTAGCCTTTATAGAGCCGAGGTGGCGCAGTGGTTAAAATGCAGCACTGCAGTTCAGCAGTTCAGCTGTTCAAATCTCACTGGCTCAAGGTTGACTCAGCCTTCCATCCTTCCGAGGTGGGTAAAATGAGGACCCAGATTGTTGGGGGCAATATGCTGAACTCTGTAAACTGCTTAGAGAGCGCTGTAAAGCACTATGAAGCGGTATATAAGTCTAAGTGCTATTGCTATTGCTATTGCTATAGTCATAAAAAAACAAGCAAATTGCAAACTTCTTCTATCTGGAGCAGGGGTGTCAAACTCACGGCCCATGGGTCGGATGTGTCACGCCACGCCCACCCCCAGTTTAGCAAAGGGGGAAAATTTGTGATATGTCATGTGACGACATGTCATCGCGAGTTTGACACCCCTATCTAGAGGACATTAGAAGTCCCTTTAACTCCTCAAGAATGGAAGTTGATAGGCACGTAGAGTATGTAGAGTATGAAAAATCACAATGAAAAATATGAGTATTCAGATATACTGAAACAATTTGAAAAACAATAAATGTTTTTTATGGAATGGAATGAAGGGGAGGTAAATGGATACTTTTTAAAACAGAACTTCATACAAGCTGATAATGGAATTCAACTATCAATACTTTTCTATCCTTGGTAATTGAATTGATTGCTGTTTATAGTCGTGACATACATCTTAACTCCAGTTATCACTCACTTATTCCTGGCTTAGGTCTTCAGATACCTTATGAACACTTAATATCACTTGCTGGCAAAATTTCAGGAGCTTCTTTTAACCTTCAGCAGACCCAGACAGTATCCAACAGAAAGTTCATCTGAAGTCAGATTGAATGGAAGAGGGCTCCCAGAGATCTTGATTACAAATGCTTCTGGCTAATGCACAGTCAGGACTGAAAAATCATTGACAAATTTTGTTCCTGTAATTGTGATAACTTTATTCTTGAAGTTTCATACTGCTTTTCTAAGTATATCCTTGAATGTTGATTGGTACAGCTGTTTCCTTTTTCATGCGGGTTTCTCTAAAAAAAAAGAAACGAAAGAAAAACCTCGGTTTATACTTTTGATTTATGTCTTCACTTTCTTATTTGACCTGTTCAGTTCACGAGATCTCCAGGGTTTAACTCTAGACGTATTATGGAGTTCAGAAACACAAAAACAACAATGGAAATATTCATGAACATTTAGCTTTCTTGACCTAGTTAGCTCTATGTGCATTCACTAATACATCTGTTCTGTTTCATTTTTATGAGATAATAAAACTATGGCAACAACTATTGATCCTTTTTGACCTTCTTATTTAGTTTTCAGAAATGTATACATTTTTGTTTGGATTTTTATATTTTTTCAAACTGAAATTTGTAATACGAAATGCAGAGGACTGGGGGAAAAAAGAGCAGGTATCATTAATGTGTGATATCTGTAACTAACCATGGGGCATTTGATTGACTATATCCCATCGAATGGGACAAATGAACAACCCTGAGCCAAGTCTTGCAAACCATTGTCCGGATTTTTGCACCACCTATTACTTATCTGATTGATTCATTCACATTGTTTATCCCTACTTCAATCCAGAAGGATTCCAGACACAAAGAGACAAACATAAAAAAGTTAACAGGATTGCAATAGGGTGGAAGACAACAAACAAATCCACAAAGAAAGGTTCATCATAAAAGGTTCATCAGCTTTTCATTAGCAAAAGCAATTAATGATTTAAAGTAAGGCACATTTCAAAGCATATTTTTTTCCTAATGCTGACAACATACCGATGTGTTAAAAAGAAACTCAGTATCAAGGAATTGTAGGGAGTCCAATTCAGTTCCTTTCTAGATGAATACAGAGGTAGCTGTGAAGAAAACATGCAACCTTTTTTAGAAAAACAGGAGGGGGTGAGGAAGAAACTCAAGATTGGCTTGCCTTGAGTCTCTTGGGTATAAGAGGGAGGGAAAGAGAAACTCTATTAGGCTTTCAAGATTCTGTTATAGCTTATAACAAGAAAGTTGCATTCAAGTGATTTCTTGTGGTGTCTGTTTCCTGATTTGGTCTACTTCAAAGGACTATCATTCTGGTATAGCCCATCCTTATTCATGTTATCTAGCAGTTGCTCAGCCTCTAGCAGGCTTATGTTTATTTTGCATTTCCCCCATCCTCACACACAGTTTAATTGACAGACTGCATTCATTAAATCAGAATTAAGTCCGGAAATTCTCTTGTACCAGAAAGCACCCAACTGAGTGTTCACCAGGAAAAAAAAGAATTACAATTAAATAAATAAATTGGGGAGCTATTGGAAGTATCAGGCTGCAACTTTTTAGAATAACATTTCCTGTGAAAACAGGGCACATTAATAACTCCATGGTTTCTCTGACATATAAATAATCCCAATAATAACAACAACAAAATGTCTGGAGAAGAAGCAGGAGGTGGAGGTAGATGGGGAGAAGTCCAAACAATTAAATGCATGCCTCAGGAAGCTTGGTGTGCGTAATGGAGTTGGAGGGGGGAATGTAGAAGAGCAAATAACTTAAACTGTGAGTTGTTATTTTGCAAGTTAATAAATGGGGAGGGCGGCAGCAGAGGAGTCAAAGGGAAAACAGTCCTGCATCTTCAGGCTTTGCAATCTATCCCTTTCCAATCAGACAACATCTCATTCCTCTAAAGCAGCATTTCATGGAATTGCATTTTGCAGATGATGGGGAAATAACCATTTCCACAATGCATCACAGACTCATGGACAAGAACTTTTGAAATTGCCAAATATCAGCTTGGTGAAATGTTTGTGTGTGATACCGGGTTTGGACCCGGTATCTGTAGCCACACATTGAAATTAATTTTAAATATTGTCTTTCATTTTACTCTATTGAAGAAATCAATCCAGAGTTCTCACTTAAGGCATCTGCCTCTCACTAATGCTGCAGATCTCTACTAGAGAAGGCATCTTCTTCTCCTGGCTGGATAGGTGCGATGATGTGACATTTTAAAAATAATGCACATTTTCATTTATTTCAGTTAAATATTTTATATGTGCAGATTAATTAGGAGGATGGAAAAGAAACAGAAATAGTCATGAATACATATGAAGCTGGCTTAATCCACTTCCCTGGAAAGAAGACCCAGTATACTTTATAGTCTATGTGTGAGTAGTATTTATTAAATTAATTGCTACCACAAAACAACAAAATAAAATTGACTGTATTAGATTTAATCAAGTTCTAAGTTTTATTTTTAAAATAAACTGGAATCAGGCAGCCTTAGAAAGTTGATGAATAAATGACAATACTCCTTTTATTGTTTTGTACTATATTACTGATCCTTCCTCCCTTCCTCCCTCCCTCCCTCCCTTCCTCCCTTCCTCCCTTCCTCCCTTCCTCCCTTCCTCCCTCCCTCCCTCCCTCCCTCCCTCCCTCCCTCCCTCCCTCCCTCCCTCGGATACCCTGCAGCCAAAGAATATTTCCAGTCATCTCAGCTATATGTTTTGATGAAGTTCAGTCCTACGAATTGGGATTTAATTCTAACAAATTTGATTAAAATAAGATTTTGTTGTAACTAACTTTCATCAGATTCTGTTCATTATGTCTGACAAATAGAGATGTAACAACTCTCTTTGGACATTTGGTACTATGAAACTCCAAATACCTCCAACATTTCATTTAAACAAGGACCTTCAGAGTCAACTTCAAATATTTTACTTTAGATGAAATTCAGTGGAATTCCTAATCTTCCAAAATTCACTAGAAGCTCAGTTTTTCATCACCTGGTGATTCCAAACTCTTTTTTATATCAAAGCAATTATAGATAGATGACGAGGCTGATCAGATACTGGAACCATATATGCCCTCAGCTTACAGCTGGTCATGATGTGATCTACAGTTTGACATCACACTGAGAGGAGGATACTACCCCTCAGACACCATGTAAGGTATGAATCCTATTCCAGATTGTCCACTGGTGACATGGTATTCAAAATCTGGCACCAGATTGGGCTGAGAGAGAGAGAGAGTGACTGGACCACTTACCCAGCTGACTTTCATGCCTAAGGTGGGACTAGAACTCATGGTCCTTTGCTTCCTAGCCCAGTGCCTTAATTATTAGACCAAACTGGCTCTTTGTTTTTAACAGTGCTATAGGAAAATTCATGTTTTTGGATGGGGAAACTTCATGCATATTGTGCTGTATTTTGTTTTGCAATTAGGTCATGCAAACATAGAAAGCTAATTTAGTGTAGTGGTTAAGGAGTAGAAACCACGAGATGAGCATTGTAGTCCCATTTTAGGCCTAAGACAGCTGAGCGACTTTGGGCTAGTCACTGTCTTAGCCTAGGAAGGAGACAAACCACTTCTGAAATATTGCCTTGAAAAGTTCAGGGACATGTCCAGGTAGCTGTTAGTAGTCAATAGCAATGGCACTTAGACATATATACCACTTTACAGTGCTTTACAGCCCTCTCTAAGTGGTTTAGAGAGTCAGTATATTGGCCCCAACAATCTGGGTGCTCATTTTACTCACCTTGGAAGGATGGAAGGCTGAGTCAACTTTGACCCAGTGAGAATCGAACTGCTGGCAGTTGGCAGAATTAGCCTGCAATACTGCATCCTAGCCACTGTGCCACCACAGCTCAAAAGTACATGCACACACATACACATACACAAACAGACACACAAAAATATGAGTGTTTGTTTGTGTATTAGATTGGTTTTAGACTGGAATTATATTGTATATTAGATTAAAAATAGAATTGTGTATTAGATTAGTTTTAGACTGGAAAAGATATGTTGCCGGCACTCTTAAGCTTGTATAAAGATGATGGCTCTCATTTCTTTTTGCCTGCCAAAAGCTTTTTGCCCGCCAGTGACTTTCAGCCTCTTACTTCAGCAGTCTCAATTGCAACAAAGTTTTCTTCAGTGAATTCTACATAATATATCTATGCAGTATTCGTGGAGCTACATTGTTGATTAATCAACCTGCCTGTGCAAATTTATCTTCAATTGGGGAAAAACATTGCGGAGATGATATTTTATCACTACTGGCAGGCAAAAAGGGGAGCAAGAGCCAGGATTTGGCTGATTTGTTAAACTTTCATATACTGTACATGTCCATGCTGCATACTCATTTCTTGTTGCAACATTGAAGTTATTCATGCAATTCAGAAACACAAATAGGCATTTTTTGTTTCAGCCAGCAATCAGCCCCATGTGCAAGTAAAAACATCAGGGAAAAAAATACAACTGTTCCTTCCTTCCTTCCTTCCTTCCTTCCTTCCTTCCTTCCTTCCTTCCTTCCTTCCTTCCTGTCAAGGGAAGAATATTCCTGTAGAGGCGACATCATGGATCTTTCACTTGGAATTCAGACAGTTAGAAATAAAGCCGAGATTAAAGGTCTAATAGAAAATATTTATTTCAGTACAAAAACAATAAATCCTGAATAATTACATCTTTGCTAAGAAACACGACCGTTCAGGTCAAGAGCTAAGGCAGAAGATTAAATGGAGGATCAGGAATGTGACATGTGTACATGAACATCATATCACGTGTTCTGCTTGTATTGGAATGTATCATAACATTAGATAGGGGTGCATCACCCTGCATATACTCACAACTGACAATATTCACACCGTGACACTTCCTTCCTTCCTTCCTTCCTTCCTTCCTTCCTTCCTTCCTTCCTTCCTTCCTTCCTTCCTTCCTTCCTTCCTTCCTTCCTTCCTTCCTTCCTTCCTTTTATTTCTTGAAATTAGTTAAAGAGTTTAGTTTGTGTGGAAATTGGCTGAATGACCCACAGACGTGTTAAAAAAATTAAAAGAATTTGTCCTTTTTTTGAGAGAGAGAGAGTGAGAGAGAACAGAAAGCATTATCAATAGCTAGGTTTTTCTGTTCGTGAGACCAGAGTTGCATTCCCATTTTTACTTATGGGAAATTATGATAATGTTTTGAAAGTCATGCCCCTGGCTGTTTTTCTGCTTTTTTGGCTGGTAGGTAGAAATCAGCATAACCCCAAATCTTAGAGCCCTAAGGTAAAATGCAAGACATCTAGTCTCAAACTCTCATTCTTTCCTATGGCTGAAATATTCCAGTTTTGTTTTCAGTGGAACATGGAATACTTAATGGAAGCTGACACAAAATATTTCTGCAAAATATACTCCTTAAGTTCCCCTTTTCTAATCAATATCATCTCCTAGCATTTCTTTTTGTGGGTAAGCATGGGATAGAAAATACATTTTCTTCAAAACAAAACTACCCTATGATGTCCATAAGTAATTCTAGTTGTGACAATATTTATCTATTTACTTTCTGCATATAGTCATGAAATTATCAAGTATTTGAAAAGAAGAGTCCTGCTGAACATGAGTTTGCATGGCTCTACAAAAGTAAATATGCTGCCCCACTAGCCTTTTACAGTTCTTTGAAGGAAGCTGGTGAGTAGGGACAATCTTGTGGAAACTGTTTATTGGACCTCAGTTCCTCTCCACAATATGCAGATATTAAAACTGACTTTAAATGCTTGCCAAAACAAAATCACGTAGTAAAACAATAAAAGAAAACAATTAACTCTGCTAAATAACAAAGATAAAACTGGCCAAAGATAAACTTGATTCATTGATTGAATTGCAGCATAAATAGAGAAATTTAAGATTAATTTTAAAAGTTAAAAAGCTTGGGAGAATTTTTTAAAATGTTGGTAATAGAAAGACAATAGAATTCCCTCCAGGCCTGCTTCTGTAAAGAGGGTATTCTAAAACCGATCTTTCTGTCTCTGTCTCTGTCTCTGTCTCTGTCTCTGTCTCTGTCTCTGTCTCTGTCTCTCTCTCTCTCTCTCTCTCTCTCTCTCTCTCTCTGTCTCTTTCTCTCTCTCTCTCTCTGTCTGTCTGTCTCTTTCTCTCTCTGTCTCTGTCTCTTTCTCTCTCTGTCTCTGTCTCTGTCTGTCTCTCTGTCTGTCTGTCTGTCTGTCTGTCTGTCTGTCTGTCTGTCTGTCTGTCTCTCTCTCTCTCTCTCTCTCTCTCTCTCTCTCTCCCTCCCCCCTTCTCAATATTTTATATAAGGTCTATTTCTGCTCCCTGTTACATCTCAGTACTGGTTGCCCTTCAAGCAGAAATTTGAAGATGTTCATAAGGCTCATGTAAGAACAGAAAGAGTTAGTTACTCACCATTGAAGTTCCAAGTTGTGAAATCTTTATAGATTATAGATTATAAAGATTATACCCTTTGACTGGGCTTAAAAATAAACTTAAAACTGGAAGGTGATGTAACATGATGGGACATGAGTTCTGATTTTTTTAACTTTGTACTAATTCATGTTTCTGACTATCTTCAAGAGCTATATTTAGTACATTCTTAGTAATGTTCCAGTAATGTGCATGAGAAGTCACCAGGACAGGGGTAATGGGGATGTAATTGGTACCCCAGCACTAGCTGTGAAAGAACACTTTGTGTCATGGAGGACGCATACACTGCTAGTTATGAAGACAGCATGACAAGTGCTCCTAACTTATTTAATTTTTACTATTTAAGGCAAGGATTCTCAAAAGCTCTGTCTTGAAGGAAGACTAAAATCAACATTCACAAAATGGCTGTTGGAAGACAGCCATCCTGGCTGGGAGGAAGGCTCAAATGAGAATCAGCCTGGACTCACTTCATAAACACAAGAGGGCTAAGTCTGACCTCCTCCAAACACCTGAGATCAGTGGTTCTCAACCTTTTCTTCAACCCCACAGAGTCCCTTTAAATACCTTTTGTGGCCATGTACCATGGCTATGGACCCCCAAGACTTAACTCAAGATTTAAATCATAATGTTTCTGTAAGACCTCATGGACCTCCTATGATGATATTGGGCCCCCCCCCAACAGTCTGCGGACCACAGGTTGAGAATCACTGCCTTAGAGCCTTATCTGGTCATTCCCAGGTGAAAGCAGCCAGTCTGGGTGAATTTCTGTGTAATAGGCAGAGAAGTAGCTAGTTTGAACTCTACATGTGTTGGCCTGGTTGTTCACACCTGACAATGGCAGCAAGAACTGGAATATAAAAGAATTGCTACCAAAAAACCCATCACTTGATTTTATGAGACGGACATTTATTTCAACAAATCACATGTTGTTGTTATCATTGTCCACATCAAATAGCAACTGTTTAATTTCTTTTAAGTCCTTACAATTCTTGTCCCATCATCTGTCTGGAAGCAAGGGATGGAGGAATGAAGAGACTCTGTGACCCACCTGGAGTAATACTGAGACCCATTGCTGGTGCATAGAAATAATTATTCAGGGGTATCTCAAACCCTTCCAGGACAGATTGAAGGCACAAAACCAGAGGTGGGTTTCACTTACCTTTGCTACTGGTTTAGGAACGGGAGCGTGCACAGTCCATGATGACGTCTGGGTGAGTGGGCAGAGCCTCCTGCTGCCGCTACTACCGGTTCACCCAAACCGGGGTGAACCGGTAGAAACACACCACTCAGGAGTGGGTTCCTCTTACCTTATCCTACCGGTGCGCATTGTGACATTGTGCGTGCGCGTCCTCTCAAGCGATTTTGGCTCTCTGCGCATGCGCAGAAGGACAATTTCACCTCCGTGAAATTCAGAGAGCCTCTTCAGAGAGCCAATAACCATGAAATATTCAGGGAAAAAGATGGCGCTGCACACGGACCGGCAAAGAAAGCGCCGGAGCTGTTGCGCAATCAGCGGGCCACTACCGGAACGGTGGAGTGGACCGCACCGGTAGGAACCCACCACTGCCACCACTGCACCAAAACAGAGATTAACTACATATCTTCTTCTTTTCGAAGAAAAGGAGAATATCAAATTGTTGGCTGTGAAGATAGAGGACAGACCTCATTACAGATGCCATTCACACACACCCTGCTGATAATTGCCAGAGAGTGCAAGAAGATACCTGTAATCATAAAGTGAATTAAACATATAAATAAGGTTTGTGCTGGTAATTGCAAGTGAAATGAAAAGGAGCGAAACAGAAAGCCGAGACAAACAGAAGGAGCTAAATGAGAACTTGATGAAAGACTTTGAAGAATCTCCCATCTTAATTGGTGAATTCTATTCATAGTTATGCATTTGCAGAGAAGAAATTGACAGGAGGTGGGGAATAAAAGGAATACATTTAAGATTAAACACACGGGCAGACACACTCAGCTCCAACATTTCTGCCTTGATATCTCTGTTTCTTTTGTTTGGCCCAGATAACTACTGTTATCAAATACAATTTTCAGTCCTCCATCTCAATTATGTAAGACTTACAGATCTGCAATGCAAACAATATACCCTTAGCTGAGAATATGCCTCACCAAACTCAGTTGGTCTTACTCATAGTATTCTAGGCAGACATGCATAACTATGCATAAGATGCATTCTAAGATTGCACTCCTAAATGTACCATCTGGACATGATGGGACTTATGTCCTCATAAATAATTATCTAGGGTTCCTTCTACTTTTGACCAGTTGATGTAGTTTAATGTCCAAAATCAACTTTTGACACTATACATCTCATGACCATCTGGAGAAGTTTTAAAATAAACACTAACTCAGAAAGAGTTGGTTTGGTAGAGATGTGTCAGAGAATTATACCATAGTGACAACTGAATTTATAATTGATCAAAAATATATCCACAGTTGTAAATCAGCTCTGAATTTACGAGATGACCACTTTTACAACGGAGTCCATAAGAACATTATTCTGAAATCTGACTACTTTGCTCCAATATTTTCAGGAAGCCTTCTTTATCCACCTAATTTATCCATTTTATTATTTGACCATTTGCTTTCTTCCCCCTTTTATTTCCTTCATTGCATTAGCCTGTTCATTGCTCAATTCCTTTCCCGCCCTTCCATATTTATTATTCTCTTTCTATTATACCTAGAGTGTTAAATTAGATTAGGTTAATTGATCTGGGCTTTGAAAAGACACCTCTCTATACACTCACGTTTGATTCCAGCGACTCATCACAGTATTTAAGATGATTCTTGAAAATCTAAATTTGGCATATGCATAGTTGATGAAGTACATACTATATCCTAAGAAGTAGAGTTTGATTTCACTGCCTTGGGCTTGCTGCAGAGGTGGGTTTCAGCAGGTTCTGACCAGTTCTGGAGAACCGGTAGTGGAAATTTTGAGTAGTTCGGAGAACCGGTAAATACCACCTCTGACTGGTCCTGCCCCCATCTATTCTCTGCCTCCCAAGTCCTAGCTGATTGGGAGGAAATGGGGATTTTGCAGTAACCTTCCTCTGCCATGCCCACCAAGCCACGCCCACAGAACCGGTAGTAAAAAAATTTGAACTGGCTTGCTGCCTTGCACTAACCATATAAAAGAGTTGCCTAGAAATTTTAGTCCTTCGCCCTTCTTCAAACAAGTGAAATCAGCAGCAACAAAGGGTTTTAGATCTGAGCAAAAATGCAGATAACTACATTATACATAAGTCAGATATTGGTTCATCTGATGCCATATAATTGCTACATCATGTACAGGCAATTTGATACCTTTCAATATTTCATATTGTGACCTTATTACACTCAGTGTGAATCATTGTAAGAGATAATGGGAACTGTACTGTAAAATATCTCAATGGTTGCCTACTTGTGTTCTAAAGTGTGGTCTAAAACAGTGTTTCTCAACCTTAGTAACTTGATGACATTTGGATTTCAACTTCCAGTATTCCCTAACCAGTATGCTAGCCAGGGAATTCTGGCAAGTGAAGTTTACACATTTTCAAATTGCCAAGCTTCAGGAACTCTGTTCTAAAATACCTCTAGATTGCCTACCTCTGTTCCACATGGATTAGCAAGACCTGTTCACAGTTTTATCCGGAAATCTTCCTTAGATTTTTTTGGAAATATTAAGCCTTCTTCGTGAAATAATTCCATTCAGTGATTGCACTTTTCTTTAGGCATAGGAGTAGGCAACAATTAGATTAATAATTTGCAGGAAATAATCAAGATAGTTGACCCAAACAGAGAAAATATTTAAGAAAAAAAATGAGTGCTGGGTTGAAAAGTCTATTCATGTTGTTCATAGCTATTTGTGAGAATATTTGCATATACCACCTTCCAAGGCAGCTAATGTTGTAGTTCATGTGGTTTTACAGTAACCAAGAACTGCTTTTAACAATAACAGGATAACATAAATAATTGTGCGCACACTTACAAAAATGGCCTGGATGTAGAATACACAGATGCAGAATGGAATGTCAACTCACGTTCTTTTTTAAGAATAAGGTTTTTATAATGGAAGAGAAGCAAAGAATGATCCACTATTCATAAACAGGCAAACATTACAAATTGGATAAATTAATATTTTATAACTAGTAACTGGGCGTTTATGAAAGCTTCTTTGTCTTAATTAGCCTGAGATAAGACATTCTTTATGATTCTCCCATTAGATGAAAAATATAGGATTGTTTTTATGAGAAGAGCAACATAATTTTTAGGTCTGGATTATCCATATTAATAAGATTAAGAAAAAGAGAAGTTTGGTGGGATTAATGAAAGGAAAAGTATCAGGTTGGCTACTCATGCTGAAGTACATGGATCACCACTCTAACTTAAGTATAAAAAGCTTTCTCCATTTGTTAGAACCCTGTCCAAACGATTGGGTGTGTTAATATATGATTAAGCCACAAATCATTGTTATGTGTATATTGCTTTAAATGCATTGTGGATGATTACTATATAAGCAAGCAGGAGAGCATGCTCAATGTGGTTGGTGGTTGATGGTTGGTGGTTTAGTGTGGTGAGTGGTGTTTGACGGTGTGTTCCGGATTGAAGACTCTCTGTGCTGTTTTACTGATGACTAGATTACTTTATGGCTGTGTGGAATTGCTGTGAATAGAAGAGTAACTATCTGTGATAGTATAGAATTAAGTGATAGCTGTAATCTTTGTTTGTGAGTTAAAACTAAGATAGGCAAGAAAAAGAAACTTTGCATTGACTGAATAACTGTATATGACTTGGACTTCCTATTTAACTTTGCTACTATTAAAGTAAAAACTATTTTGTACATACTAAAGATATTCTGATTATTGACTGAATAGCATTCATATCAAACTGCAACACCATTACTACAACACATTTTGCTGTGTATGTGCTTGACAGCACAATAACTCCTTAACACCATTCTTGTTCAGATTGAAAGAATTTAGGAATATTTCTTAATAGTGGTAGTACTATTGATGAAGCACCCCAAGTTTCAATTCTGGATCTTGTGCTCTTCACCATTACACACATTAATGTATTGAATAAAGTGGTAGAAGGAAAACCACAGTAAGTTCTATTTTTTCTGTATCAATCAAGTCAGTATTGAGTATTGTGTCCAGGATATGGCATTATTTTTCAAGATTCAGAAAAGCTGGAACAGGGGAAGGGACAGGAAAGGAAGGGAAGGGCTTCAGGAGACCAGAAGACAGCCCGAAAAAAGGAGAGAAATGTTTCATTTTGAGAAGAGAAGAATGAGAGGAATACAATAGCACTCTTCAAAAATCTGGGAAGATTGTACAAACGTGAACAAAGTATCAGTGAAATTTTCCCAAGCAGAGTGCCAAATTTTCCCAAGCAGAGTGCCAAATTTTCCCAAGCAGAGTGCTTTAACCAAGGTGGTTAAATTATGGTGTGAATGTCTTGCCTCTCTTTGGACACGATTCATCTCTCCAGGGTTCTGGATGTTTCCAGCCTTCAATTAAGAGTCCAGGGGTGGCCAAACTATGGTTCTTTGAGGACCTGTGGACTTCAACTCCCAGAATTCCTGAGCCAGCCATGCATGCATGGCTGGCTCAGGAATTCTGGGAGTTGAAGTCCACAGGTCCTCAAAGAACCATAGTTTGGCCACCCCTGAATTAAGTCATAAAAGCCAGCTCAAGATATCATGAGGTAAATCTTCCAACAGGACTTTTTCAGATGAAGAAGCATAAACAGCCAAGTATCCTGGTAGAACAAAGAAATAGGCAACAATAATTTGAATGTAATCAACCAACCAACCAATTACGAGTACTAATTAATTTTATACATAAATCTTACTTATTAGGTTCCTTACTAACAAAGCTGGGCTGAAATCACTTAACAGGCAGACAAGGCTCCAGAAACTCCGAATAATTAATTTAATGCAGAAAAACAAACAAGCCATTATAAAAGTATTCCTGTGACAATGGCTGTCACATCTGGACAGCAAAGTCTGAATGACCAATGCACTGAAGCAAAGAGTGAAAGTCTTTTAACATCTCATTACTGCAATCTGTAGACTTTTGCAATAGTCCAAAGCCAGGGCTATTTCTAATGAAATAAAAAGATCATTCCTCCTCTTTCTGCCAGCACAGCAGCCCACATTTATTTCTTCTTGTTCTTCTCTCTGTGAAAAATAAAATGTTATTTGGTATTCTCCCAAGCTACGTATATCAGAATAGAAGAACAATCAGTGTGTCTGGGCCTGTGGGCGTGTCATATGACAGGATGGCAGACAGTGCTAAGCAGCTGTCACAGTGACAGGAGCAACATTTGTACAAAAGGGAGAAAGGGTCAATGGTGAAGCATGGGTGGCATCTTGACTTGGTTTCTCCCCTTCTGGAGGTCTCTGAACGCGAAGCAAAGGATAGCTGGGTTTGCTGTGCTTTGGACTTTCAAAGCAATTGACTCCTCTGCCTTTCCTGTATTTATATTTATAAAGCTTCAGAGTTGCCAAAACAACAATGAAATGAACAGCACAGCAGCTGCCCGTCAACCCTTATAACTCTTGGAGGGAATTCATTTCATTCTGATGTACATTTCTGATCCATATTGTTATGCACTAGAAAACCAGGGGTGTCAAATTCGATTTCACTGAGGGCCGCATCAGGTTTGTGTTTGAACTCGGGGGGCCGGGTTGGGCGTGGCCAGGGTGGGTGTGGCCAGCTCAATGTCACTCGTGTCAGAGTGCCTGTGGTGGCCCGAGCGCTCTGCCAGCGAAAACGGGCTTCTGAGCTCCATTTTTGGCTGCGACGGCCTCCTGCAACCCTCTGCCAGCGAAAACAGAGCTCAGGAGGGCCTCATGCTCCTGAGCTCTGTTTTTGCTGGCAGAGGCACCACAGGTCAGTCCTTCGCTGTTTCCAGGGCAGCCCTACGGGCCAGATCTAACCACCCCACAGGCAAATCTGGCCCTTGGGCCTTGAGTTTGACCCCCCTGCACTAGAAGAACACTACTGTATTTTTCGGAGTATAAGACACACCTTTTTCCTCCCTAAAAGTGGCTGAAAATTTGGGTGTGTCTTATACTTCGAATGTAGCTTTTTTTTCCAGCCCTAACTAGGTGCTAACAGATCTTCCCAGCTCTTACCTTGCAGGCTTTTTCATTGTTACTCTCTCCAAAGAATGTTTTTCCAGCCCTAAGTCTTTGCAGAATTTTTTTTCATTGCTCTACTTGCTCCGAATATGTAAGTTTTTTTCTAGCCCTAACCAGGTGCTAACTATCTTCCCAGCTCTTACTGGCTTGCAGGCTCTTTCATTTTTACTCTCTCAGAAGAAGGTTTTTTTAAGTCCTAACCAGGGGATAAAATAATGTGCTGAAGCTGCTCCGAATAAGTTTTTTTCTAGCCCTAACCAGGTGCTAACAATCTTCCCAGCTCTTACTGGCTTGCAGGCTCTTTCATTGTTATTCTCTCAGAAGAAGGTTTTTTTAAGTCCTAACCAGGGGATAAAATAATGTGCTGAAGCTGACCATTATAAGGACGTTAGCCAGATGAATACCTGGTAGGCAGATTGTTTTCCCCTATTTTCTTCCCCCAAAACTAAGGTGCGTCTTATACTCCAGTGCGTCTTATACTCCGAAAAATACAGTATATCTCTGTGCAACTTTTATTTTGTTTTATTATTTATTTTATTTATTTATATGCTGCCTACCTCACTCTGAATAGCAGACTAATTATCCCTCTAATTTTTTTGCCACTAGTCAGCACCCTGGAATGAAACCAATGTCAATGGCTTTGGAGATCATAGCATGTTATTTTTAATTGAAGTTCCCCTTCCTCCCAATTCTTCCCTTTCTACCCTCCATTGTCCCACAGTTTGGTCACATTTGAGGGGGGGGGAAGCAACAAGGCAGTCAGATCTGATCTATTATTTTTGTTCTCTTTCTGCAATAACTAAATTTAAGAGGTTTTTTTTTGTTCTGGTACAGTTTAATTACTGCAACAAGCCTAAAATCTGCAAGTGACATTTTGAGTGACAGGAACAGAGAACAGGCAGCCTGTTGATGTCAAATTCCAAAGCTGAAAGACAATGGCTGTCACATCTGGACAGCAAAAGCCTGACTGACCAATACACTGAAGCAAAGAGTGAAAGTTTTCAGCATCTCATTATTGCAAACCTTTGCAACAGTCCAGAAATGTAATTTCTTTTAATATTACAGTATTGTAAATTTAATATGATAAAAGACAATAAATGTAAAATTATATAATAATTTCATTTTATATCCTCATTTAAAGAGTCCCTCTGCCTCAGGAAGGCAGGACTTTCATTGCCCTGAAAGCTGCAGGGGGATAGCATGTTAAAGGCTATTGTAGGAGAAGGAGTGGCAAAACCTGGGGGGTGGAAGTAAAAGAAGGATCAGCTAGAATCCCTACATAGCCACAAGCAAACGAAGTCCAACCTCCCTTGAATTCCACCTTGTCACTTTCTTGCCACTTTCTCCCATTAATGGACCAATCGTTTCCTTGACATTTTTTCTAGTTTTTTACATGTTGAAATAAGTTTTTGGGGGTTATTTTTGACTTTTACCAGAAGCCTTAGTTCATTTTGAGCCTTAGCTTTCCTCACTTCATCTTTGCAGGCTCGGGCTGTTTGCTGATATTATGCCTTATTTATTTGCCCCTCTTTCCACTTTGCATACTTATCCTTTTTGTCTTTCAATTTATCAGAGAGTTCTTTATGCAGCCATGCAGGTTTCTTTTGAGAGCTGTTATTTTTCTTCTTCATTGGTATTGTGCTAGACTGGGCTTTTATAATCCCACTTTTCAAAGTTTCCCAAGCTTCTTGGGTTGTTTTCCCCTTGAGGATTCTCATCGATGGAATCCTTTCCAAGCTCTCTCTAAGTGAAATTAAGCTCTCTTAAAGTGCAAGACTCAAGTTTGACTTTGTTCTATTGCTTGTGTTTGCATAATGTTAAATTCCAATATTGCATGATCATTCCCCCCCCCCAGGTCCCTGTAGCTTCAACACTTTCTATCATTTCATCTCTGTTAGTGGGAATTTTGTCCAATATGGCCAATCCCCTATTTCCCTTCTCTAGTTTTTGGGAGACAAAGTGGTCTGCTAGGTTTGTCAGGAACCTGTTTGACATACTTGTAGCCCCTATGTTTTTCTTTTTTTCTTTTGGCATCTTTGTTCTGCAGTATGAGTTGCTAAATCTGACATGCAAAATTGAGTTGCCCTTTGAGTTGCCCTTTTCCTTCCTTCCTTCCTTCCTTCCTTCCTTCCTTCCTTCCTTCCTTCCTTCCTTCCTTCCTTCCTTCCTTCCTTCCTTCCTTCCTTCCTTCCTTCCTCCTTTCTTTCTTTCTTTCTTTCTTTCTTTCTTTCTTTCTTTCTTTCTTTCTTTCTTTCTTTCTTTCTTTCTTTCTTTTCCACCCCACCCCCCGTTTTTGGCCTAGCAGGCTTCAGAGGGAAAAAAAAGATCAGCAGTGCAAATGCGCGATTGTCGGAACTTTTTTAAAAAACTTTTTTGGGTATTTTTTACTACCGGTTCAAGTGAACCAGCCCGAACTGGTAGCATTTCACTCCTGCCTTTTTTTCCTATCAAAATGGATAAGCAGATGCTCCCTGGAAAATCTTTCTCTCCAGCACAATTTTAGTGACATGGAATGGAAGAACTGGGGAGCAGTACTGAGGGAGAAAAATGTATATCCATAATGTATTTATTTATTTCCTATGGTGTAACAGAATACAGCTCTACAGAACAAACCTGACAAAAACAGCATATAAAATGTGTATCGAAATCTAAAACACCAGTACAGTGTTAATTATTTCTGGTGCACATGTAGACTAGCCTCCTCGTAATGCACCCCAGGCAATGTGACTTTGTCACAGCTAAATAGTCTACACATTCAGGCTGCTGGATCTCACAAGGATCTCAGCAAGAAGAAGCAACATGAACCCTGAAAATAAAACATCCATAATGAGCTGCATTGAATATCTCTGAGGCTGCATGTAGTCTATAAGCATTCTATAAAAGGCTCAACATGGAAGAAGATCGCTTAGTTCAAAGTACTCTCATCTCCTTTAGAAGAAGCGCCATCCCTTCTAAATTCTTCCTCTCGTTAAGAAGTGGAGACAGATTGCATTGTCACATGTGTTCTTTTCAAAATATCTCCGAGGATCTGTCCTATTTTTGGTATCAGTTGAATAACGACACATTTGAATTAAAGCTAAGGGACAGATTTGAAAGTGCTGATAATATATACACGCCAAAGTAATGGTGGTTAGGAAACCAAGAACCAGGAAACATTGCTTATCCAAAGTATTCCAGACTAGAGGTGTACAGCCTGAACCATCAGGGATGCATGTGGCCTCTGACCTTCCTTCCAGCAATCTTAAAGACTTTCCAACAATTTATTATTTTATTTTATTTTATTTTATTTATTTATTTTGCCAAGCATGTATGAGAAAATAAGTATAAATATAAACATAACATATAAACATATATGTATAAACAGGTATAAGCATAAGAAATGAGTATGAATAAATGGGAACAATAAGACAGGGATGGTAGGCACACTGGTGCGCTTATGCACGGCCCCTTATAGACCTCTTAGGAATGTGGTGATGTCCACAGTAGACAGTTTAAGGTTAAAGGTATGGGGGTTTGGGGCAGGGGTGCATTCTAACTTACCTCACTGCTGGTTCGCTTCCTCCCACGCCACGTGGCTGCATGTGCATTCTGCGCTGCGTGGCCATGCCACACGGGCATGCTTTGCGCAGGTGTGTGCACATGCGCAGTGCTGAAAACTCAGCTTCTGTGCATCCTCAGAAGCAAAAACAAGCAAAAAAGAGCAAAAAAGAGCAAAAAAGAGCCAAAAACAAGATGGCGGCGCATGGGCAGTGCAGAAAACTCAGCAAACCAGCAAAAACAAGCAAACCCTCCCCAAAATAAAAAAGTCCCCCAAAAAAGATTTTGGCATCCATGGACCGGCACTGACAGAACCGGCTCCATGATGTCACCAGAGGTTTACTACCAGCTCTATAGAACCGGTGCGAACCGGGAGGAACCCACCTCTGGTTTGGGAGATGCAACAACTGAGTCAGGTAGTGAATTCCAGGCATTGTCCACTCCGTTGCTGAAGTCGTATTTTCTGCAATCTAAACTTCTAATTACAATTTAAATAAATTTAAATATAAATGTAAAATAAATGCAATCTAAATTTCTAAATGCAATCTAAATACAATTTCTAAAATTGTAATTTTAAAATGCAGAGGAGGAAAATTATCCAACTGAAGAAAAACATTTAGAAAGTTCTGACATCATCATGATTCCCATATTGAGCCAGAAAAGAGTTACTCAATTCTACCAGCTTTCAACTGGTAGCCGCCACATGCCTCTTTTCTTCTACTTGATCAAAGTCATACTAGCAGAAAAACAGCTTCCTCTTTCTCTTAACTGAGGAACTCAAAGACACCTTAATTCTAGTACTGGTAGTAGAACTGAAAAGGCCTATGTCTTCTGAAGTACACTAGGGGCTTATAAAGCACTGAAAATGGTTTAAAATAGTGCTTAGGATTTATTAAGTTACATTTCCCCAAACCAGCTGCCGCATTTATAGAGGGGGGCCTATTACAGTATTACTAATTATATTTATTTTTATTCCATTTACATATATAAAAAGAAATTATATTCAGATTTTTATTCTGGCTCAGTTTGCTATTGAGACTCCAGGCATGTCAATCAAAAATAAAGCGTCAGTCAGGCCAGGGGAAAAAAAATTACATACTGATGTTCTAAGCCAAGTGAACGTCAAGCCAATATATAGTACTATTCTAAAGGGAAGTACTAATCTGTAAAATGAATTACAGCTGGAAGCTTTAAGTAGTTTAATTAAATGCTGCCGAATTTACATCTACCTTATTTCATCTGCGAAAAGAAAAGAAAAGAAAAAAGAAAAGAAAAGAAAAGAAGAAAAGAAAAGAAAGAAAAGAAAGAAAAGAAAAGAAGAAAAAAAGAAAAGAAAAGAAGAACAAATGAGGAAAGAGCTGCTGGTAAGTTATTGCTCCTCCACCTCCACTGTTGCTCACAAGTTAGTAGAAACTTGAGCAGGGTCAGATCTTTGAAGTAGACCTGACCAAGCAACATAAGTGACCAGGAGTCTTCAAGTCAGTGAAGGTATTGTAACAGAATATTGAAAGTTCCTTCAGTATTTCATCAATACCCAACAGACGTGAGACAGAGTTGTTTGGAATTACTTTCTCATGGTTAACTCTCCCATGACTCAGATATCTTTTCTGGCATTGCCTTCCCCCTTCTCTGAGTCAAACTGACATCCCATCCCATCACCTCCTTCATCAGAGTCATTCTCTTCTCCTATACATGAAGACCAGACAACACATCAACATCAATGAACAAGTTTGACATGGAAGATTTAGATGAAGCTGAAATAGGTTTTTTATTTTGGTCCTTCTGGAGATCATCATCTTGTAAGTCCAAAAGCAATTTGGGAGGATGGGTGAAATACATGAGTATTTCAGATGGAATTGGCAGAACTTTCTCTGCCACTTCCTAGGATTGCACTATGTCAGGGAAGTCTTTCTACTGAATCCAATATTTGACCTCCCTCTCCTGTGTCTAGAATTGAAAATACACTTCACACACAGCCCTCTTTCCATCTGGTTGGGGAGGGAATGATACTGAATCAAGGGACAGACAGACTTATAGTGCACAAGGAAAGAATAGTGAAACACCAAAGATACGTTCATTGAGATAGACATTTGCAAATAGAAGGCTGCTGGACTGATTTGATCTATAAAACGAAAGCCGGTCAACTTTGAATCTTCTTTCTTGTATGGATGGGATGTCTAGCTTCTTGTATGGAAGAAAAGAGGAAAAAAATAGTGGAAAACCATACCAAATCTTCCAGAGCAACCTTGGCATCCTCTTGCTTATGTATCTGCTGCACATTTGAATTGGCTTCATGGGTTGCCAAATGGGGCCTGACCAGATTTCCTTGACTTCCATAGCTGTTTTTCCAGCTTGTGGGTAAATGAAACTGGCAGACAATAGCTTCGTCTATGAAACTGGCAATCAGCTAAAGTCCAAAACAGTTGAGGGCTGGATTTCTCAACCAATAGAGATTTTGATAGTAATGTGGATAATAAGCAGCAATTGCTTAGAGTTGCGTGCCGAAGGTTTTCATAGTTGCTTGAGGAACCTTTGGAAAGTATTGGAAAGTTTCCTGAAGATAACATTTTGCAGCAGTCTTGACATTTTCCTGCAAGGTGACATACTTTTCAATAGGTGCAACACTTTCCAGTCGACTCTGAGAGAGGAAGTTTGGCAGGGCGAATGGTCTCTACATGCACTTGCGAAGGTCACATCTTTGTTGCAGAGAGGGATTTCTTCATGGCTCCTATTGGCATGGGCTTCATGCAGTTGGGTTGCAGAGGTAACAAAAAGCTGTAAAATTGTCTCCTCCTGTTATTCCCTCCATGCTTCAACAACTCCAATCTGCTATCAATTAACACACAATGTTGAAAACCTTTCCAAATTCCCTGATATGACTTGTCTTGCAAATTAGACCCTCTGTTAATTAGAAAGTCCTTTCTAAAATTGGTCAGAAAGAACAAAGTCTACCTTAGTGAGATCTATAAGAAATCCCACTTGCCTGCCTGCCATGAAGTCATGAAATTGATCTTGTGCCTCCAATACCCGATACACTTTTCCAATACAACAGAAGAGCAACACCACAGTAGCTGCACACAAACTTGTGGGGAATACTACTGGCTGAGGTAAGACTTGACCCAAATGTTGTGCTAACTATATTATGGCACTGTGCAGCTTCATTATCTGTGTATCCAGTTGCCAAAGTTGCTGCAGCTAGATAAGAGTCAGTGGAATTCATGAAGACTGGATTTCAGTCTCTTGTGGGAGTGTAGCGACTCCAAACTGATAATGCATTTGACGCCATCCTTGGGCACAGCCTGGTCATTTCCTACAACTCTTGGTCTGTGGATTTTTTTCTCTCCTAACCATATGGAAATTATTTGCAATTGCTTTCTTCCTGTATGATCTTTGGACTTCCACATTCTACAACTCTGATATTTCCTGGAAGCCTCATATCTGAGTAGTAACTGGGGTTGATGTCACTAAACTTTCAAATCCAAGCAGTGTGCTGTGGTAATAGTTGTAATACTGGAACAAGGAATTAATATAAATCAAATACAACCCAGATCTTTCTTGTCCACAGATTAAGCATCAAAGGATTGTTCAAAATATCCAGAAGCCATTGAAATTTTTTCCACTTCTGATTTTAGTTTACCATTAACATTGCTGCTACTCTTCCTCTTTGATTTTTCAGTCCACTTTAGCACAATGAACTTGAAAGGCTTAATTTCATTCCCTTGTCCCATTAGACCGATGCCATGGGACAGTCACTGTCTTTCATTGTATTTCTAGATGGAAGAGGCTGCATGTAGCAAGCTCAGTCAATAGGCCAGTCATTCACAGCTTCCCAATCTTTTTTTGGCCATGCCCCACTAAGCATCTCTAAAATCCTGATGCCCCCCCCTGTGACATATAATTCTTACTATTCAAAAAGTGAATTCCTACTCACGCCAAGGAAGCCTAAAAGGCCATTAACTTGGTTTAAACAAGGTTCCAATTGCCTCCATTAAAAATGAAATTGCCCTCCTGTGGGGCGTGGGAACCACTGGTGTAGATAGAAACAATATTTAGCCTCTTGCAAATCACCACTACCCAAAAGGCTGAGGTCAAGACCATTAATTTAAGAGATATTTTCTGATTGGAATTCAGGCTAACTCATTGCTCACTCCAGGAGTTCGATTCTGAACGGCTCAAAATTGACTTAGCCTTCTATCCTTCTGAGGTGGGCAAAATGAGGACCCAGATTGTTGGGGGGCAATATGCCGACTCTACAAACCGCTTAGAGAGAGCTGTAAAGCACTGTGAAGCGGTATATAAGTCTAAGTGCTGTTGCTATTGCTACTGCTACTACAAAATAAGAATTAAGCCAAAGATTTCTAGATTGCTAGTCATGCACCTGTCACTGCATAATGATATCCACTATTTAGTCACAGTAAATTGTGAATTATTTGGGGGTCATTTCCAAACTCTCATTTCTTGAAACGATGCATACTAGTCAATTCTGGCCTCCATAACTTTTCATGAATGCAGCCTGCATGTGGCAGGACTCAATGGATGAGGCTGCTTCAACTGTTGCTATTTCTCTGGGAGTCATTAGATATACACGGATGCTTTCTGCAGCTATTCTTACCCAGAATTATCCAAGAAAATCCAATGAGCAGTTGGAAGAATGCTGATAACCTGGCTACTTCTTGCAGTTTGAGAAAGAATCTTTGCAAAGCTGGGAGGTTGATTTTTTGTGTGTGTATCTTTGTGGTTCTAAATTATTACCAGTGGACTTTTCTGTGCACCTTCAAATCTGCAGCATATTTTGCAGGAAGCTACACAGGCATAATTGCAAATAGGCTCTTCATAATTGCCTCATTGCCTCTCTCCTTTTCTTGCTGCGGCCACCACTTTTCACAACAGCACTGAGCAAACATACTTTAAGACAATGCATTAGAATGTATTTGATGAAATGAATTAGGAGCTGAGCCCTTTTATGTGACTTCAGGCTATGCTTCTTTCTGTTTCATATCACTATGATCCCATTAATGCTAAACGTGGGCAGGTTAGAATGACAAATCTTGGACAGCCCCTCTGAAAAACAACAGAATCTATCTAAATGTTTGAGTTAATCCTGTTATTACAGAACATTATAGGTTTCCCAGAAGGGGCCAAGTTTTCATCTTATAAAATCAGACATCCTGAGAACTGGATAAAACAGGAGAGGGAAGAAGCAAGAGCAGGTTCCACACGTCCCCTGCTTCCAATAGATAGTGTCAGTAGACACTGACAGTGAAATACTGTTCTCAGTCGGATGATGGTTGGAAATAAAAAGCAGGAAGAGGGGAAGGGAAGGGAAGAGAAGTCAAAGGAAGGGAAGGGAAGGGGAGAGGAGAGGAGAGGAGAGGAGAGGAGAGGAGAGGAGAGGAGAGGAGAGGAGAGGAGAGGAGAAGAGAAGAGAAGAGAAGAGAAGAGAAGAGAAGAGAAGAGAAGAGAAGAGAAGAGAAGAGAAGAGAAGAGAAGAGAAGGGAAGGGAAGGGAAGGCAAAGGAAGGGGAGGGGAGGGAAGGCAAAGGAAGGGGAGGGGAGGGGAGAGGAGAGGAGAGGGGAAGGGCATGGCAGGGCAGGGAAGAGAAGAGAAGAGAAGAGAAGAGAAGAGAAGAGAAGAGAAGAGAAGAGAAGAGAAGAGAAGAGAAGAGAAGAGAAGAGAAGAGAAGAGAAGGCAAAGGAAGGGAAGGCAAGGGAAGGGAAGAAAGGAGGCACAGAGAAGGAAAAAAGTGAATAGGAACCTAGGATAAAGAGCAGAAAAAGGTGGAAATGACAGAGAAAAAAACGGTAGATTTAGCAAGGACATGAAGAGGAACAACAGTGTTGGCCCAATCCCATATTAAGAAGCCAATGCTCATATCCAACGACCTAAGTGCCAGAGCCCACTGTAACAACATTGCCAAAAAGGCACTGAGAGTTGTAAATCTAATCTTGCGTAGCTTCTTCTCTGGCAATATTACACTACTAACCAGAGTATACAAAACATTTGTTAGACCAATTCTGGAATGCAGCTCACCTGTCTGGAACCTGCACTGCATATCAAACAGTAATACAATCGAGACAGTCCAGAAATATTTCACAAGAAGAGTCCTCCACTCCTCTGCTCGCAATAAAATACCTTATTCCACCAGAATTCCACCCCTATTGGGATTAGTCAATTTACAATTACATCGCCTCCGATCTGATCTAAATGTAGTTCATAAAATCATATACCAAAATGTCCTTCCTGTCAATGATTTCTTCTGCTTCAACCACAACAATACACGAGCACACAATAGGTACAAACTTAAATGTAAACCGCTCCAAACTCGACTGCAGAAAATACGACTTCAGCAACAGAGTGATCAATACCTGGAATGCACTACCTGACTCTGTAGTTACTTCCCCAAACCCCAGAAACTTTAACCTTAGACTGTCTACAGTTGACCTCTCCCCGTTTCTACTGTGCCTACTGTCCCTGTCCTACTGTCCTATTGTCCTCTTTTATCGGTACTTTTTTTACTTATGTTATGTTTATACAAACAACTACTATCCTGTACATGTTTGACAAAATAAATAAAATAAATAAAATAGGCCAGGTTATTTTTATTATACAGCTATAGTAAGAAAATCTTGCAAATCTGAATGTCCTTCCCAGTCCCACACTTCATGTTTGCATCAGTTGGGAAGGGACTTGTCTGATATATTTCCTCACTTAATTTTCTTATCCTATGATCAAGCCCCTCTTATCCTATTGCTTCCTTGGCAGCGGCTCTTCCTCCTTTCCCTCTTCTCTGTTCACCCAATCTTCTCTGTGGCATCGCATGAGATCTTTCCAGCAGGCACTGTGTTGCAATTGTTTCACTGGTTCAAGTGACAGAGCAAGAGCATCTGAGGACTTTCCCTTCGGCTGGGTTCACACCCATGAAAATGTAGATAGCTTGATTTCATAGGACATGTGAGCACCGCTGATTAAGCAAAGGGCAGTGTAGTGCAACATATAAGCCCAGTCAGTGGGATCCCACAAAGTGGCATGTTTTGTTTCACTTTCATGCACCACTGTCTGGTATGTCATCCTGCAGGAAACATTGTGAAAAATGTTTACAAGAATTTACAAGAAGAGTACTCAACTCCTCTGCTCGCAGTACAATTACTTATACCACCAGGCTTGAAATTTTAGGCCTGGATAACCTTGAACTACGCCGTCTATGTTCCGACCTAAGCTTAGTACACAAGATTATCTAACATAATGTCCTACCTGTTAATGACTACTTTAACTTCAACCGCAATAACACTAGGGCTATCAATAGATACAAACTAAATGTATTCCGCGCTAATCTTGATTGCAGAAAATACAACATCTGCAATAGAGCAGTAAATGTCTGGAACACTTTACCTGATCCTGTTGCTAGTTTCTCTAACCCCCATACCTTTTACCTTAAACTGTCTACCGTGGACCTTACAGGTTTCTTAAGAGGTCACTAAGGGGGCGTGCATAAGCACACCAACGTGCCTGCCGTCCCTGTCCTACTCTCCCCATTTATATGTACTTATTTTAAGTGTTTATGGCTATGTTTTGCTTCTTTATATCCATTTATTTGTGCCATTTTTTTCATGTGTCCATGTCTATGTCTATACTGATACTTGTTTCCTTGTACTTGTTGACAAAATAATTTAAATAAATAAATAAAACAAATTCCAAAGGTAGCTTGTTTGTGTAGGAAATAATAACCATAGCAATAAAAACTATACAGGCACATTTAAATTCTGTCGCTTTCAATGAGAAATAGCTAAGTTTGGTTTGAGTCTCCCATTTAAATCAAAATGACTAAGAAAATCCCCAGGAAAAGCAAAATAAATAAATAAATAGCAGTGTGGTGAATGTGATATTTGTTTGTTTTACCAGACAGTATGGAATTTCTCATTACATTATAGTTTCTGCAGCTTCATTATTCTTATTTTAACATACTGGGTTGGGAAATCTGGATGCATGATTTACTCATTTCTGATTAGAGAAGTCTGGTGTACGAAATAAAAATAACTCTGAGTTCTTGTTTCTATGACAGTCCCCTAAGAAAGCATGATTGATCTGAAGCTCATTTTGACTTACATTAATTAATGTTTCCTCCCCATCCCCCTCGCTCTCATTCTCTCTCTTTCCTGCATCACTGGATTTCTATTTGTTTCTGCTTTGGCAATAGAAACACTGGGAAAGGAAATCCATATAGATGTGCTTGCTAAAGACCGAACTGCCAAATGTAATATAAATACTAATCAAGGAGAGAAGCAACCTAGAACTAAGGAGAAATTTCCTGACAGTTAGAACAATTAATCAGTGGAACAACTTGCCTCCAGAAATTGTGAATGCTCCAACACTGGAAGTTTTTAAGAAGAGATTGGATAACCATTTCCTGCCTGAACAGCGGGTTGGACTAGAAGATCTCCAAGGTCCCTTCCAACTCTGTTACTCTACTCTACTCTACTCTACTCTACTCTACTCTACTCTACTCTACTCTACTCTACTCTACTCTACTCTACCCTACCCTACCCTACCCTACCCTACCCTACCCTACCCTACCCTACTCCATTCCATTCCATTCCATTCCATTCCATTCCATTCCATTCCATTCCATTCTATTCTATTCTATTCTATTCTATTCTATTCTATTCTATTCTATTCTATTCTATTCTATTCTAGCTAATTATGAACTGTAGTGGGCTGAGAAATGAGGATCCACATCATAGCTAAATTTCAAATAAGGATTTTTACTAGTTTCTGCTCTTGAGCTTGTCCTACCATAGAGGGTTTTTGTAAGCAGGGGAGGGTTCTGGTTATGTTCGCTACCGGTGTGCATCGTGAGCATGCACGGAAGTGAAATCGCATCCCACCGTGCGATTTCACTTCCGCGTATGCTCAGGACAACATTACAAGCCGAAACACAGCTGAGGAGCTTCTCAGCTGTGCTTCGGAGGAAGAATAAAGGTCAGAATTCACACAAGAGTGGGTGGGAGGGCTTTTTCCCGACAGCTCAGGACGCGGAGAAGTGCCCAAAAATGACATCATCGCCGGGCTCCTACCGGAGCTGTGCTCCGCACCGCACCAGTAGGAACCCACCACTGGAACTTGTAAGGATAATGTGGAGAAAAGCTGAAAAGTAATCATCCCATTCTTTGTTAATAGAAGCTAAAGAAGAAGCACTGAAGTGAAGTGTAAACTGTTTAATCAGTAGTTCTCCATGGCTGCAACGTGCCTTCTCAGTGGAACATATTTCTGATTTGTGCTAAAATGTTTTGCAGGTATTGATATAACAAAATAATACATTCTAATTATCCCTAGCTTCTGCCCTGAGGTAATTATAATTTCCAAAGCAAAGACAAGGTAAAGAATGATACCAACTTGTCATCCTTGTTACTAGAGAGGAAGACATGTGACAAAACAGGACTTCATCTGGCTGTCGTTCTCAGTCAGCATATGGTTCAAAGTAAGTTAAAATTATAAACCTACATTAAGAGCAAACTTCATGTTGAATCCATTTCTCCCTTTCCTTTTTTTCTTCCCCTACCCTCTTGATAGATACACAGATTGTAAAAGATCTAATATGGCTTCCTAAAGCTTTAACCAGACATTTCTACAGTTTCTACTCAAAAAGCAACTAGCAGCAAAAGAAGAGTTTGCTTTTATCTAATCTAACGGCTTACTGTCATATACTACTGAGGAACCTATTTCAGTTCAATTAGGAAAGGTAAAGGAAAATCAATACAGGTTGACAATTGGACATGAGATCCAGTCTGTTGGCTTGTGAATTTGTTTTCTCACTTAACAAAAACAGTATGACAATATGTTATTGTGACTGGCTTGTTGTGGTGGTTGTTTTTAATTCTCCCTTCCCTTTAATCTGATTTATCTCTTTATCTGAGATAAAGCCCAGAAGAATCCATATCAATACCTTATATTGAAATAAATATCCATAAATTGAGATGCAGGCCTATGACATAGAATGATTTGGAAATAATTCCATAGAATGATTTGGAAATAAATCTTTTTCCAAAAGTGACTTATAGGTAGGCAGGGGATTACACAATAAGGAATCAATACTGACTCTTGACCACTTCTTGATCTCTATTTATTTTGTTGACTTGTTTATGTTGACCAATGACTATTTGAAAGGAATGCTGTTCAATATGTTAATTTGCAAGTCTGGGACGATCGGGAGGGTTCACCTTTTCTAGGGATTAGTGTTTTAGATTTATACATTGAGAGAAACATTGCAAAGGGAAATCCTGAAATGAATCTTATAACAACCTCATCAGCAGGTTGTTGACCTGTGACATGTGACATGATAATACTTGAGGGGCTGCCACACAGAGGAGGGGGTCAGGCTGTTTTCCAAAGCACCAGAGGACCAGACAAGGAATAATGGATGGAAACTGACCAAGGAGAGATTCAACCTGGAAATAAGGAGAAACTTTCCTCCTCGGTGAGAGCGATCAACCAGTGGAACAGCTTGCCTGTGGTGGTTGTGAGAGCTCCAACACTTGAGACTTTCAACGGACTGCCATTTGTCCGAAATGGTGTAGGGTCTCCTGCTTGAGCGGGGGGGTTGGACTAGATGACCTACAAGGTCCCTTCCAACTCTAATAATCTGTAAACTCTGTAAAGCACTCTTTTAGTGCCGTGGATTGCCTTTCATTTGAATCCAGTTCACTATACCTATATTAGCTCTTCCCAAAAGGATAGATAAATTTCAATCTATAGCAGCCAAACACTCAGGCCAAGAAGATTTGTCCTTTCTCAAGTGAATGTCCCATTGAGCCAAGAACAAGCTATCAGGGGATAAGTTATTGTACATGCATGTAACTATTTGCGAAGACACTCTACTGCTGTGTTTCCCAACTTTTACAGGTTAAAGGTATGTGGACTCCAAATCCCAGAATTCCCCAGCCAGCATGAGAAGTTGCTATTCTGGGCATTGAAGTCCATACATCTGTAAGCTGCTAAGGTTTAGAAATTCTGCTCTTCGGTATTATACCAATAAACATATATATTTGCCTGAATGGACTATGTTAATCAGAAATTGGTGGTACCCAGGGGTGAGTTCCACTTACCTTCACCACCAATTCACATCGCGATGTTTCGCACATCCCCTCATGCGATTTAGCTTCCGCGCATGCTCAGAAGCAGGAATTAGTCTGAAACACAGTTGAGGAGCTCATCAGCTGTGCTTCGGGCGAAGAAATAAAGGACAAAATTCACGCCCGGGCAGGCGGGCGGGCCCTTTTTCAAGCCGCGGAAGGGGGAAAATCCCCCAAAAAGACGGCACTGACAGTGACGTCACCAGCAGGTCACTACCGGTTCGGGCGATCCAGTCCGAACTGGGAGGAACCCACCCCTGGTGATACCACTTAGAGGCAGGAAACATGTTGCAGTTTAATATATAAATAAATAAATGTAGTGTAATAATGGTGTCCTAAATCAAAAAGGATGTTGAGACTCTAGAAAGAGTGCAGAGAGGAGGAACCCAAATGATTAGTGGATTGGATACTAACACATATGATGAACGGTTGTGGGAATGGGGTAAATCTAGTGTAACAAAGAGAAGGACTACAGGTGATATGATAGTAGTCTTCCACTATTTGAAGGGCTGTCATAGAGACTAGGGGGTTGACCTATTCTCTGAAGCATCTGAGGGTAGGAGAAGAAGTAATGGATAGAAACTAATCAACCTAGAACTAAAGAGAAATTTCCTGACAGTGAGAACAATACACCAATGGAATGGCTTGCCTCCATATACTGTAGTTGTTCCATCACTGAAGGCTTTTAAGAAGAAATTGGACAGCCATTTGTCTGGAATTGTATAGGGTCCCTTCTGCTTGAGCAGATCATTGCAGTAGAAGATCTCCAAGGTCCCGTCCAACTCTGTTATTCTGTATTTGTATTTGTATTGGTTTATTTGTCAAGCATATATGATTATAAGCAAAGTACATACAGTAAAACATGATTGAGTATATATGTAATATTACAAGCATGAATAAGAGTAAAAGAGGTATGAATATATGGGTACATTAGGACAGGAATGGTAGGCACGATTGTGCGCTTATGCACACCCCTTACCGACCTCTTAGGAATGGGGTGAGGTCAATGGTAGATAATAAGAGGTTGAAGTTTTTGGGGTTTGGGAAGAAACTACGGAGTCAGGTAAAGTGTTCCAGGCATTGACAACTCTGTTGTTGAAGTCGAATTTTTTGCAATCAAGTCTGGAGTGGTTTACTTAAGTTTGTATCTATTATGAGCTCGTGTATTATTGCGGTTGAAGCTGAAATAGTCGTTAACGGGTAGGACATTGAGGCGGATAATTTTGTGAGCTACACTTAGGTCAGATCGAAGGCGGCGGAGTTCTAAATTTTGAAGTCCCAAAATTCCAAGTCTGGTTTCATAAAGAATTCTGTTGTGAACAAGGAATGTAATACTCTTCTTGTGAAGTATCTCTGGACATTCTCAATTGTGTTAATATCTGAAATGTAGTGTGGGTTCCAGACTGATGAGCTGTATTCAAGGATCGGTCTAGCAAATGTTTTGTATGCTCTGGTTAAGAGTACAATGTTACCAGAGAAGAAGTTGTGCAAGATTAGGTTAACCATTCTTAATGCCTTCTTTGCTATGTAGTTGCAGTGGGCTCTGGCACTTAGATCGTTTGAGATCTGTAAATCTTCAGACAAAATCCAAAGGGGAAAAAACTTTCTCGCCAACCATTCACGGCCCTTTTGTCCCTGGTTAGCAAAATGTCCTCTGGACAGAAAGTGGACAGGAAGTACAAAAAGTGGAAAGGTGCTTAACAATTCAACTTATGAGCATGTTTATCTGAATAACCCTGTTGTTATCTAATGGATGCTACGTAGTTCTAACCAAGAATATTGTGGCAGCAATTAAAGACTTGCCAAGTGGTGTATGCAGTCTGTTCTCTAATTCCACCATGAGTGATTGGGGAGGAAAGTTTATTAGCTGAAAAGATCAAAAGTGCTGCCTAATGGGAAACAGTTTCCAGAAAGATAGACTAAAGCAAAATAATAACAAACATACATGCGTGCACACAACCCCCTAGATAACTATGCTGTGCTTTCCTAACAATGAGAAAAATAGAGCAGAAGTCTAGCCTCCATGAAAATGCTGAAGGAACTGCCAATCCAACTTTGTTATTTTAATGGCTCAGAGCTTGAGCAGACAGCATTACTCTATTGATACTTTGGCACGGCAGAGATACATTTTTCTATTTAGTTTCCTTAATGGCTTACAAATTAATTGAGTTTTAGGAGAGCCTAGCCATTTTTCAGCGATCAAATGTATTAAAAATACCAAAACAGTGTTCCCACTGTTGGTTGACAGATGGAGTTGAGAAGACTAAAAGGGTCTCTGGTCAGAAGGTCATGAAGGCGAGCTGGAGAGATTGGGTGTGGGGCAGGGGTAGGTTTATTTATTTATTTATTTGTTTATTTATTAGTGAGACTTATATACCGCCTCAACAGTGCAAGCACTCTCTAAGCGGTTTACACCATTAAGCAATGTATATTTATATTGCCCCCGACAATCTGGGTCCTCATTTTACCTACTTCGGAAGGATGGAAGGTTGAGTCAACCTTGAGCCGGTGAGATTTGAACCGCTGAACTGCTGATCACAGTCAGCTAAAGTAGCCTGCAGTACTGCACTCTAACTGCTGCGCCACCTCGGCTCTGTTCCACTTACCTTCGCCACCGGTTCGCATCGTGACATTTCGCGCGTGTCCCCTCGTGCGATTTGGCTTCCGCGCATGCTCAGAAGCAGGAATGAGCCCGAAACACAGCTGAGGAGCTGATCAGCTGTGCTTTGGGCGAAGAAATAAAGGTCAAAATTCACCCGCGAGCGGGTGGGAGGGCCCTTCTTCAAGCCGCGGAAGGGGAAAAATTCGCACAAAATCCCAAGAAAAGATGGCGGTGTGCACGGACCGGCACTGACAGTGAAGTCACCAGTGGGTCGCTACCGGTTCGGGTGATCCAGGCCGAACCGGGAGGAACCCACCCCTGGTGTGGGGCAAGCAATGTCTGCCTGTAAGGTGGTTTTGGGCGCCAGGTGATCTACAGTACCATTGAGGAGTTTTTGGGTAGTCTCAGGACAGAAGGGTGGACGTCAGCCCATTTCTTTCTTTCTTCGATCTAGAGAATAACACCCAGCTACCCACTTGCCTTTCTGTCATGCTTTGTTTGCCTACCAATTGGGAGAAGTTTGATGGCATGCGTTAGGGAGCTTGTCGTAGTGGCTTAATCCTCACCTATAGACATCTCAGTGGCAATTGACAGGTGTGGCCATGTGATTGAAAAAGCAGATTGAATAATCACATTGAGAGAAAGGTTACTCATCTAGAAGGAAAATGTAGAATGTATTCCTGAAATGCTGATAAGTATCTGGAAATTAGGAGTGGTATTGGGGGAACATCCCTGATCCCCCTTTTCTCCTCCTTTTAGAGACTCTTTTCTCTGAAGTACAATATTTCTGTGTGCATCAGGAAGGGCAGCTTTTCAGGAGACATTTAATTTACCAAGTGATTTGCGGAATACTGATGTTATCTCTGAATGGTGATGTATGGAAGCAGAAACTGATGTCTGTTCCCAGCAGATGGTGTGATTCTCCTTGGTCCCATTGCAGCCCCGATTTACAGCTCTTTGAAAAAACAAGTCTAGGTTTTATTTGTTATGGAACACAAGGTCTTGTTCCACTTGCACCATTTGTTTTTTGCTTGCTCCACTACCTCAAGGGAGCAAAAATAGCATCTCAAGCTATGGCAGATAGACTTCATTTTATTTTCATGCTCTTGTTGTTGTTGTTGTTGTTGTTGTTGTTGTTGTTGTTGTTGTTAGTTGCGAAGTTGTGTCCGACCCATCGTGACCCCATGGACAATGTTCCTCCAGGCCTTTCTGTTCTCTACCATCCTCTGGAGTCCATGTAAGCTCGTGCCGACTGCTTCAGTGACTCCATCCAGCCACCTCATTCTCTGTTGTCCCCGTCTTCTTTTGCCCTCAATCTTTCCCAGCATTAGGCTCTTCTCCAGTGAGTCCTTCCTTCTCATTAGGTGGCCAGAGTACTGTATTTGAGTTTCATCTTCAGGATCTGGCCTTCTAAAGAGCAGTCAGGATTGATCTCCTCTAGGACTGACCGGTTTGATTGCCTTGCAGTCCAAGGGACTCGCAGGAGTCTTCTCCAGCACCATAGTTCAAAGACCTCAATTCTTTGGCGCTCAGCCTTCCTTATGGTCCAACTTTCACAGCCATACATTGCAACTGGGAAAACCATAGCCTTGACTATATGCACTTTTTAATTTAATTTAATTTAATTTAATTTAATTTAATTTAATTTAATTTAATTTAATTTAATTTAATTTAATTTAATTTAATTTAATTTAATTTAATTTAATTTAATTTAATTTAATTTAATTTAATTTAATTTAATTTAATAATTTAATTTAATTTAATTTAATTTAATTTAATTTAATTTAATTTAATTTAATTTAATTTAATTTAATTTTTTTATTTTTTTATTTTTTTTATTTTTATTTTTTTATTATTTATTTATTTATTCATTCATTCATTCATTTATTTGTCAAACATGTACAAGATAGCATGTATAGGTATAAACATAAACATAAACATAAACAAAGTAAATACAGATAAATGAGGACAATAGGACAGTAGGACAGGGATGGTAGGCACGCTGGTGTGCTTATGCACACCCCTTACAGACCTCTTAGGAATGGGGTGAGGTCGACAGTAGACAGTCTAAGGTTAAAGTTTTTGGGGTTTGGGGAAGAAACCACAGAGTCAGGTAGTGAATTCCAGGCATTGATCACTCTGTTGCTGAAGTTGTATTTTCTGCAGTCGAGTTTGGAGTGGTTTACATTAAGTTTGTATCTATTGTGTGCTTGTGTATTGTTGTGGTTGAAGCTGAAGTAGTCAATGACAGGTAGGACCTTGTAGCAGATAATTTTCTGAACTAAATTTAGATCGGTTTGAAGACGACGTAGTTCTAAGTTGTCTAAGCCCAAGATTTCAAGTCTGGTGGAATTAGGTATTCTGTTGTGAGCGGATAGCCTATAAACTTTATAACCAACAAAACTCTTACTCTTACTTTATTTTTATTGATTGGCCCTTGGACCATATCAACGTGCAAAGTTCCAGAAACAAATTATTACTAAAATTTGATAAAAGCAATTTAAAATGGAATTGGATAAAATACAATTGAAAATGAAATTGGACTAAAATACGATTTAAAATAAAATAGGAATAAAATGAATTTGGAATAGAATACAATAATTTAAGATATAGCTAAAATATGATAAAATTATATTTCAGTGTCACTCCTGCAATCTACCCCAATCAGTCCCATATATGCAGATCTCAACTGAACCATTTTGCTTAAGTACTGTGCTGTGTTAAATGTTATTTTCATAATACAAACTCCAAAGTGGTGGTTCTTCTGGAATTAATTTCTTGGTCTCCAAAATAGAGTCTATCTTTAGTCTATCCTGCTGGGCCAACGGTAATGACATAATCAGTTAAACCTTTAATAACTAATTGGAGAGGATGGACAGCTGAAATGCTACCTTTGGGAGCATTAATTTCTCAAAGTCACCCTTTGAGTGACACTCACTGGTCCTAGCTCTTCCCCAAAAATCAGGAACTCACATTTATATTTCACTATTGATGTGATTGGCTTGTTGAACACATTGCTGGTTTGGCTGAAATTAATAGAGCTATAATGCCCAATTGTAACTTAGTTGTAAATCTTTATTTTGGATGAATAGATGAGTAAGCAAATCCATTGCATAGAGAAGTTGCCACATGTTCGATGTTAAGGAGATAGCAATATGTCACACAAATCTTCTTGAAAATTACATCCTGACTTTAAACTCCACTTCTAATATGCCAGAGGCCGTAGTGTTGGTATCCATCTCTATAAGAAGCTGGATCATCAAAATGGTTCATAATATAATGAAGAAAATGGAGCTATCTGCACCTGAAAATAATAATAATAATAATAAAGTCATTCTTTTTTTGGCTGATTTTGAGTTGTAATCCAACAAGACAAGAGACAACTTAGTCAAAATGGAGCCAAATAGCTTTTATTTTTTGCTGTGTCATTTTTGGTTTGGACTCAGAAATGAATAGAATTGTATATTGATTTGTGAATACGCACTGCACAGAGTTCAGCAAATTCTTGCTTGCTGAGTCTTAATGTGAAAAAAAAAATCACCAGGGGAAAGTAATTGTTATTGGTTTGGCCAGTCCATCTCACAATTTCTTGCTACCTTTTAAAAAAAGTTTCTAGTAACCTGCCATTAGTCCTGATGTGGAATAATTAGTGAGAGCAGCATTTCCTTGCCACAGCTTTTAGCTCTGCTCCAGAAGTTAAGTCTTCTTCCTTTAGCATATGATCACTGAACACAACTGTCTACAAAGGGTTAGGGACCCCTGTGCAGCAATTAAGTGGATAGATGTGAAATTGCTTGCTTAGATATCCGTCCCTAGATGGAAGCATTAATACCAACTTTCTAACTGTAGATCAGGGGTGTCAAACTCAAGGCCTTGGGGCTGTTTTTGGCCCACGGGGTGCTTAGATATGGCCCGGGGGGACGCCCTGGAAATAGTGAATGACTGGCCCGCAGTGCCTCTGCCAGTGAAAATGGGTCTCTGGCAGATGGTTGCAGGAGGCCGTCACAGCTGAAAATGGAGCTTAGGAGCCCATTTTTGCTGGCAGAGGGCTTGGGCCACCACCTGCACCCCTGACCACGCCCACCCCATCCCTTGGCCATGGCCACCCCTGTCCCCTGAACTCAAACACAACCCCGATGTGGCCCTCAATGAAATCGAGTTTGACACCCCTGCTATAGATCTTGTATACTAAGGTTGATACGGTATGTTCTCATGGAGCATTCAAAGTTAAAAGCAACATAATTTGATGTTAACAACAAAATACAGGAATACCGTTATGTTATCTGTGTTTATTTGGTTGATGACCATGGTAGCTATCGTGGTTTGTTCATCGTAATTGCATTTCAGTGGAATTTCTGATAGGGCATCCCCTTTCATTTCTATCTTGTCACGTTCCAATTTGTGAGAACAAACTTTTTTACACTTCTATAGATTTACTGCTTATAAGTTTGCTCACTATTCCTTTATATACATTTTCTGGATCCTGAAAGATGACAAGTTTTAGCAAATCTATGGAAGTATGTTGCATTGCCTTAAATATTAATACTAATAATAAAATAGGTTCAGAATCAGTTCCTGGGGATCTGCAAAAATCCAGTATCCTTTAGTGATCTGTAAGAGAAGGCAATGTGAAAGTTCATTCCACTTGTTCTACTGAAAAAGAGGTTGCTTGATTACTTTTACCATATTTGATCCGTCAGATTCATTGAAGCTTTATACATGGAGTAAGGAAGATAAGCATTCATTCATTCATTCATTCATTCATTCATTCATTCATTCATTCATTCATTCATTCATTCATTCATTCATTCATTCTGGATTGCCCATCAAAGAGGGACCTCTTGATGGAGAGAGGAGTGATCTGTTAACAAAGCATTATTTGGGCATAAACCCAAATAATAAAGGGTGAATATGAAAAATGGCTTAGAGATCTTCCTATTTTACATGAATATAACAGAGGGAGAAGGTAAAGCATAATCAGACTTGTAGAATTCTGTTACTACGGCCAATTTTAATAAAAGTAAATTCAGTTTTATTGTGATTTCTTGGTCTGATCTTCATCTTAGGGCTGACAATTGGGATGTGGCTACCTTCACATAGTCTCTAAGGGATATTACCAGAATAACAGAGTTGGCAGGGACCTTGGAGGTCTTCTAGTCCAACTGCCTGCTGAAGCAGGAAACCATATACCAGTGATGGCGAACCTATGGCACGCGTGCCACAGGTGGCACGTGGAGCCATATCTGCCGGCACGCGAGCCGTTGCCTAGCTCAACTCCAGCATGCATGTGCATGCCGGCCAGCTGATTTTTGGCTCGTGTGGAGGCTCTGTGAGGGCATTTTAGGTTTCCAGAGGGCCTCCGAGGGGGTGTTTTCGCCCTCCCCAGGTTCCAGGGAAGCCTCTGGAGCCTGGGGAGGGCGAAAAATGGGCCTACCAGGCCCACCGGAAGTCGGGAAATGGCCCATTTCCGGCCTCCAGAGGGCCTCTGCGGGGGCGGGAGAGGCCGTTTTCACCCTCCCCAGGCATTGAATTATGGGTGTGGGCACTCACACGTGCGTGACAGCGCGCTCGCATGCGTTTTCGGCACCCGAGGGGGAAAAGGTTTGCCATCACTGCCATATACCATTTCATACAAATGGTGGTCCAAGGAGTCTGTCATAGGACACTGAGTTTGAACGCACATTCTGTTGAAATAGTCCAACTTCAGCAGAACAAAGTTTGCATTCAGAAGGCCCCAGGTTCAACCTTTCCATAGCTCAGTATGCCTGGCAAAAAAAAGACCTGCCGATAGTAGCTATTCGGGATTTCAAACAGTACTGGTAATGTTGACCCAGGTGTATTTATAATCTGGTTCAATATAAAACAGTTTCTTGGTTCTTGCTTCCTGCTTTTACAGAAAAAAGGGGGAAAGAAGATGGAAAAAGTCTCTCGCTGCTCACGGGGAAATGCAAGGATAAGAGGACAAATAATGCTGAGGATGAATGAACCACGTGAACTGAAAGAAGCTACTTTAGGGAGAAATATATAAAACTGTGCCTGGAAAGGGAACTGGACAGAGGCATCTCTGCCTTTCATGTATGGCAGGGGTGGCCAAACTATGGTTCTTTGAGGACCTGTGGACTTCAACTCCCAGAATTCCTGAGCTAGCCACGCATGCATGGCTGGTTCAGGAATTCTGGGAATTGAAGTCCACAGGTCCTCAAAGAACCATAGTTTGGCCACCCCTGATGTACAGGATTAGAACTCAAAGAACATTGAGATTAAATCAGAAGTGCATCAGGAATGATAAAAGGAAACCATTTCTGTAGACTATATATAGTTACAGTATGGGATTTATTGCCATCAGATATGGCGGTGATCAAAACCTGATATGGTTTTAAGAGGGGATTAGACAAAATTGATACAGGCTATAGATATTTGTCTTGACAACTACATGCTACCTACAGACTCTAAAGCAGCTTATTTTAAATGCCAGTTGCTAGGAAATAACAGTAGATGGCTTTGTCTTTATGTCCTCTCTCTCTTAGCTTCCTAGGTGCAGTGACTACTGCAAGACCCAGAATTTTGGAAATGATAGACCATTCATCTGAACCAGCAGGGATGCAATTTTTTTTTAAATGAAATTGGTAGAGAAAACCTTTGAGAAGGTACATCAAAGATCCCTTCCCAGATTACAGTTTTGTTTCTCCAACATCAGTCACATGTGTTTTTTTCTTTCAACAACCTGTGTCCTATGCACTGGAGCAGGGGTAGGCAAAGTTGGCTCTTCTATGACTCATGGACTTCAACTCCCAGAATTCCTGAGCTAGCATGATTGGCTCAGAAAATCTGGGAGTTGAAGTCCACGAGTCATAGAAGAGCCAACTTTGCCTACCCCTGCACTGGAGTAACAAAAAGGGGTCTGTCCAAGAGACCCTGCTTACCATGTGCTTCAAATGCTGTTATTTGCAAAGGACAACTAGCAATCAGACAATAGAAATAGCAATGGCACAGTACATAAGTCTATGCTACCGCTTAGAGAGGGCTGTAAAGCACTGTGAAGCAATACATAAGTAGACTTATGTACTACTTCACCGTGCTTTACAGCCCTCTCTAAGCGGTTTAGAGAGTCAGCATATTGCCCCCAACAATCTGGGTCCTTATTTTACTGAACATGGAAGGATGGAAGGCTGAGTCAACTTTGAGCAGGTCTGGATCTAGCAGTTGATAGAATTAGCCTGCAATGCAGCATTCTAACCACTGTGTCACCACGGTTTTTTGGATTAAGTGTTTTTTTCTTTAAGATTTTATCGGTGGATGTAAATAAATATGTAAGCCACCCAAGTTGCTATTTGCAAGTTGGATCATATACAGTAAATGACCTAAATAAATGCAATAAATAATGAAAAGTACATACAGTCATGGCACAATATCTATCGTCAAATACAGAATTAGTAAAATTTGCTGATGTGCATTGAATTTTCATCAAATTGTCACATAATGGTTGAAAACAACAGTTTTGGAGTGGATGCACTTTCCTATTGTGATAGAAATAATTTTATTACAAGCAACTTTCAATGCAGTCATCCAAATCCTCATCATTTTGTGTTGAACAACTTACAGTGAACCATTACACTCAAAAGATTGTTAACATTATACTGGTGGGATAATTACTTTAGAGCTACAAAAGAAATTGAACTTAATCTGTGGGGGAAAAGAAAACTATTGGGTGGAATTAACTCTTGGTCCCAAAACATTGACACTTTAACAAAGATTTCTTTTACCACCTTTCTCTGTCTTGTAAACTAAAATTTTAACTACCTCTTTTGAAGTCATAATTATTATCTTGCCCTTTTAGGAAATGATCTTGAGGCGTATTGTTCCAAGAAAGTAAGACTAAATATTCTCATGAATTCAGGTTTTAGATAGAAGCTTTATGCAGCAAAGTTGAGCAAATAATTCAACATACATACATACTAGGGGTGGGTTCCTGCCGGTTCGGACCGGATGGCCCGAACTGGTAGCGACCCGCTGGTGAAGTCATGATGGCGTTACGGATCCGATTTGGTCGGTGCCAGTCTGTGGGCATCGTCATCTTTTTTTGGGATTTTTCACCGAATTTTTTACTGTATTGAAGTTTTTTTCCTCTGCTGCTGCTTGAAAAAGGGCCCTCCTGCCTGCCCCGGGTTTATACTTATCTTTATTCCTTTGCCCGAAGCACAGCTGATCAGCTCCTCAGCTGTGTTTGGGGCTGATTATAGCTACTGAGCGTGCACGGAAGCAGAATTGCACGAGGGGACACGCGCATGTGCGCGAGGGAAGCGCTCACGCATGCGTGAAATATTGCGATGTGAACCAGTGGCAAAGGTAAGTGGAACCCACTCCTGATACACACACAAACGCACACACACACGCATGCATACATACATACATACATACATACATACATACATAAATATTTCAAAACATTCTTAAAGATCCATCTCATCCTGGGCACCCTTTTTTTGAACTATTACTATCTGGCAGACGGTAAAGGATAATAAAAACAAGGACAAATAGGTTGAAAAACAGCTTCTATCCCAGGGCAGTAACCATATTGAATTCTACTGTATAGTGCAATATTAATGCAATATCAGGGGTTTTCAATTGAATTGCATAGAATGTGAAGGATGTGTGTTTGTGTTTTATTTTTATAGTTATAGTTATAATGTACACTGAAGATGGCATTTAATTTCGTTGTACGAGGTGCAATGACAATAAAGTAAAGTAAAGTAAAGTAAACATACATGTGTGTGTGTGTGTGTTTGTATACAATACAGATAGTCCTTGACTTATGACCACAACTGAGCCCACAATTTTTCTTGTTAAGTGAGACATTTGTCCCATAAGCGAGTTTTGCCCCATTTTACAACCTTTCTTGCCACAGTTGTTAAGTGAATCACTGCAGTTGATAAGTTAGTAACCGCAGTTGTTAAGTGAATCTGGCTTCCCCCATTGACTTTGCTTGTCAGTAAGTCACAAAAAGTGATCACATGACCCTGGGACACAGCAACCGTCATAAATATGAACTACTTGCCAAGCAACTGAATTTTTGATCACATGACCATGAGAATGCGGCAAAGGTTGTAACTGTGAACAATTGTCATAAGTCATTTTTTTCAGTGCTGTTGTAACTTTAAACGGTCACTAAATGAACTATTGTAAGTTAAGGACTACCTGTAGGTTTTTTTTTCTTTCCCTGTTCTGTACTATCTCCACCTTGTGGGTATTCTCTGAATTAATTTACTCTATTGCTGGAAACCCTTTTATGCACTAATCACAAACTTCCAAATAGTTATAATATTTCATTCTCATGCTTCTTCCTTGTTTGCTCCAACTTTTTGTAACTACCTTTCCAGATTATAAAAGTCTATGTGATCATGATAGTTTGTGCTATTATTTTATTTATAATTTTTATATTTTTCCTTTTTTAACATGTCAAAAGCAAGGTTATCATCATATCAAAAATATGGATAAACTAATATGTATGCCACCTTACAGAGCTTTGAAGTTCTCTTCTTTATTTTATTTATTTATTTATTTATTTATTTATTTATTTATTTATTTATTTATTTATTTATTTATTTATTTATTTTATTTGTCAAGCATGTATAAGATAACAGATATAAGTATAAACATGTTTATGAATACATAAAATGGATACAAATAAATTGGGACATTAGGACAGGGACGCTAGGCATGATGGTGCACTTACGCACGCCCCTTATAGACCTCTTAGGAATGGGGTGAGGTCAACTGTAGACAGTCTAAGGTTAAAGTTTTGGGGGTTTGGTGAAGAAATCAGAGAGTCAGGTAGTGCATTCCAGGCATTGACCACTCTGTTGCTGAAGTCGTATTTTCTGCAGTCGAGTTTGGAGCTGTTTACCTTGAGTTTGTATCGATTGTGTTCTCATGTATTGTTGTGGTTTATTTATTTATTTATTTTATTTATTTATTTATTTGGTTTTCTTATATGCCGCCCAACTCCCAAGGGACTCAGGGCGGCGTACAACACAAGAAAAATACAAGAATAACCAATAAACAGTTGAGTTAAAATCAAAATATAAAAATTAAAAATTGCAATATAAAAACCATTCACCAACCAGACATACCCGGGGGAGAGTTCAGCTGGAATTAAGCTCTACCCCCTGCCTGCAGGAAAAGCCATGTCTTAACGGCTTTTCGGAAGGCTAGCAGGGTGGGGATGGTTCGGGTCTCTGGAGGAAGTTGGTTCCAGAGCGCGGGGCCCACCACAGAGAAGGCCCTCCCCCTAGGACCCGCCAGTCGGCATTGCTTGGCTGACGGGAGCTGGAGGAGGCCAACTCTGTGGGTCCTAACCGGTCGGAGGGAAGTATGAGGCAGAATGCGGTCCCGGAGATAGCCTGGTTGAAGCTAAAGTAGTCATTGACAGCTAGGACATTAATTAATTAATTAGTCTTGTAGTCTTAGAAGAAGGCAAAGGTTGATAAATTCTTATTCTTCCATGATATTTATTGCTCAAGAAATATTTCCAGATGATTATCTGAATCTCTTCCCAAAAGTTGAAAGTTCAGAATGGGGTGCTGATGTTGCTTATTGTCTGTATTAGTTGGGCAATATTCCAAATTTCCTTCCATTTTTTTTTAAACATAAGGAAAAGGCAAAACTCTAATTATATTCCTCTTTTCTTATTCAATTGTGAAACCACTTAATGGGTGGTTTCACTTAATGAAATAAATAAAAAAGATGGAAGGAAAATTCATGGCATACATGGTAATTTAGCCCAGGCAGCAAAAAATCTTGGAAGAATAATTTTAATTCATTCAAAAAGGCTCTCCTTTGTGGATACAGCATTCCTCTGATAGTTTCCAGAATTCTGTTCTTAACCCAGATGAACACTAAATATTTATGTTTATTTTATTTTTATGTTTATTTAGAAATGTAGTTCTTGTTTCTTTATTCCTACTCAACCGCATCATCGTCATCATCGTCATCGTCATCATCATCATCATCATCATCATCATCATCATCATCATCATCATCATCATCATCATCATCATTTTAGCCATTGTCTATCCACTGCAGGATGAAGGCCTCTTCCGCATGTTTCCAACCAAGAGCTTTCTTTTGCCAATTGGGCCCATCATATTTGCTGATGTCATCCAGCCATCATGTTTTAGGTCTCTTTCATGGATGCTTTTTATCAAGTGCGATCCATTCTACGACTGCCTTGGTCCACCTGCCATCAGTTCTTCTTGCTATGTGACCAGCACAGCTCAATTTCAATTCTTTTATTCTCTTGATGATATTGTATACTTTTGTTTGTTCTCTAATCCATGTGTAGGTCTTTCTGTCTTGCCTTGTAATGCCAAGCATGTATCTTTCTATGCCTCTTTGTGCCACTCAAATGCATATGGTTTGATATATGCTAGTAGCACTTAGCAATAGCAATAGCACTTAGACTTATATACCGCTTCATAGTGCTTGACAGCCCTCTCTAAGCGGTTTACAGAGTTCAGCATATTGCCCCCAACAATCTGGGTCCTCATTTTACCCACCTCGGAAGGATGGAAGGCCGAGTCAACCTTGAGCCGGTGAGATTTGAACAGCTGAACTGCTGAACTGCAGTGCTGTGTTTTAACCACTGCGCCACCATGTAATGGGACAACATTCTTTGTTATGCTTAATGGTAGAAAGCTAGTTTATTAGCATAAGGTAGGCTGTCAAATATACAATCCTCTTCAACATTTTGCTATTATCACCTGGCAGCTGTCACCTAAAGGTATTATTTTACTCTGCCAAATGGTACAGCTATGATGCTGAATGCCATTTTCCCACTTAAAAACTTGGTTTTTTTTAAGAACTTTTTTTCTCTGCCTCTGTCTTCATCTTCTTCAGACAGAAGCAGAATGAAAGTAATAATTATGCAGCCACTGTCCTATTAAATAGAATAGCCAGGTGACACTCTGTGTTCAACATCTCTTATACCTCCTCATGTATTCCTGAAATAGCCATCCAATTAGAATAGAATGGTAATTCTTATCTGCTAATAGGTTTGCCCTTACCATCTTCTCTGAGAAACGTATTGTTGAAGACTTACCAGAAAGAGATTGCAAATCAAAATGCAAGTAACAGTAATTACCATTCCCAATTTTCTTTAAATTAGATTTCTGACCACCATACAGTTGAATGTAAAATGAAATGCAAAGTACTTAGAGATTTTAGAAAGTTTATTTATTGGACTTGTTTGCTGCCCATCTAGCCTAGCATGGCAACAAAGGGCATATACTATAGACATTAGACACACTTCCCATATGAAGGTTCTCTTAATGTCTGTAAGATGAAGATGAACAATATCTATCTCCATAGATGAAGTATTGGGTATGCTTCTATCTGATTTCGAAGTACAGAGATAAAATTTTCCAATGCTCTTTATACTGGAAAGGTAAGCGTTCGTTCCTTACATTGGTCATATTATTATCTAGCTAGAAAACCACTATAGCTCTCTTAACATTGATGTAGGGCTCCATGTTGGCATACTAACCAGACAGTTATTCTGGTTGGAATTCCCAAACAATTTTCAAGGGCAGATCTATGTATGCAATTATACAATCTGCAGACGTTCAAGGCACAGGCTGCTCAAAGCAGACCATCCTTATCCAATAAAAGCCAAAGCTGATAATTCATGTAACATATCAAGGGCATTTCATATTCAAATACCAAAGCTCTAAGAGCTTTGTAACATCTGCATCTGTTATCTTTGGACGCCATCCAATTCTACCAAGAGAATACATACATATTTATGTACGTATGTAAACTGTATGTATGTATGTATGTATGTATGTATGTATGTATGTATGTATGTATGTATGTATGTAAACCGCTTGAAACTCGACTGCAGAAAATATGACTTCAGCAACAGAGTAATCAATGCCTGGAATGCACTACCTGACTCTGTGGTTTCTTCCCCAAACCCCCAAAAGCTTAGACGGTCTACAGTTGACCTCACCCCATTCCTAAGAGGTCTGTAAGGGGCGTGCATAAGTGCACCATCGTGCCTACCATCCCTGTCCTACTGTCCTATTGTCCAAATTTCCCTATACCTACTTTGCTTTTGTTTATGTTTATATCATACCTGTTATCTTGTACACATTTTGACAAATAAAATAAATAAAATGTACATACATACATACATACATACCAGGGGCATGTATGTATGTATGTACGTACATACATACATATCACTTACCTTCGCTACCGGTTTGCATCGCGACATTTCACTCACGCATGTCTCCTCGTGCAATTCTGCTTTTGCGCATGCTCAGTAGCTATAATCAGCCCGAAACACAGCTGAGGAGCTGATCAGCTGTGCTTCGGGTGAAGGAATAAAGTATAAAACCGGGGGCGGGCTGGAGGGCCCTTTTTCAAACAGCAGCAACAGAGTAAAAAACTTCCAAACAGTAAAAAAAATTCAGAAAAAAATTCCCCCAAAAAAGATTGCGGCGCCCACGGACCGGCACCAACCGAACCGGATCCGTGACACCATCGTGACATCACCAGCGGGTCGCCACTGGTTCTGGTGACCCGATCTGAACTGGGAGGAACCCACCCCTGATACATACATACATACATACATACATACATACATACATACATACATATATACTCTGCTCCCTTCTTTCGGATTTATGCCTCTAAGTCAGTTTAAAGTGTGTTAGTGATTCTCTGGATCATCAAATTGGGGCCTGAACTGAATCTTATAGTCCATGAATACTTCTAATTCATGAAGTGTGAAGTGGGTGACTTCTAAGTAAAATATAGATTGAAAAAAAAATCCTGTGACATCTGTTTTAGATGTCGTCAGATAAGATCTGGATAAGCAATATCTACTATGCTATGCAAGTAAAGAGCTTATATATGTGATACATTTGCAAAACCCTTAGCATGTTTGTCATTTACAAGGCCCTAGGAATTTCTGACAAAATTGTCCCCAGATTCCAAAGACACAGTTCTAATATAATACAGTTTTAATATAACACATGATATTATATTCTATATAAACAAATAACATAGATATCCTGATTCTAAAAACAATACAGATATAATAATAGAAAGCATTGTCTATATCTTCTTTTTCCCCTTGTTGGAAAAGAGTTATTATGCTCAGCCATGCAACCTTAAAGTAGATTTATTTGATCGTCTGATAGTAGTGATTAAAATCTGCTTCTTATTTTAACTGAATCTATTATTTTAACTGAATCAATAATTTCAACTTAATTTCACTGAATCATGTCCTCGGTTTCTTCCTGCAAACTCTAAAACTGAGTTTCTAGATGCCACAAAGAATTCCACCCCACCCACCCCCCTAAAATGGCTATGCATTTCAATAAAGTAAAATGCCAGCAGGGTAGAACATACCAGGCAATAATCCAAATCTTGAATGAGCAAGTTGACAAAGTCTTGGTCAACAAACCAATGGAATTAATAGCCTGTCTGATATGGTTATCATTGTGTTCCAGATAGAATTGGGACTTGTTTTCTGTCTAGATTCTTAGATATATATATATATATATATATATATATATATATATATATATATATATATATATATATATATATATATATATATATATATATATATATATATATATATATATATATATATATATATATATATATATATATATATATATATATATATATATATATATATATATATATATATAAAAAGGCAGAAGTAGCAACATTCATTACTCCGCAGTACTTTGGCATTCAGTGACCTCATGTAGCAATTTCTGTCACTTTGAATGCAGCGAAGTATCCGAGGATGGATTGGAAGGGGGGAAGACTAATATTGTGCTATAATCTGTTTTTCAATTTCCAGAAATGTTTTTATCACTTCTGACTGAAAATAAAGCTTTAGCTCCCCCCACCCACCCCGTCTCATGCTCATGTTTTAAACTTTCTTTTTGTTTCTGTTGATCACAGCGAAGTAGGAAAGGTCTGGATGTTGCTGGAGAATGGAGCATTTTTTCTAATGTCTCCCTTCTCTAGGGCTCTGTAGCCTACTTGCCTACATTTCTTGATCTCAAAAAGAGTCAATGGGAAGATTTTTCTTTTGAATTCTTATCTTGGGTGATCATGGAGGTTGAGAAACAAGGGAGGCTGCAGACTGCTTCCACAATGAAAAGCAAGGTCTTCAAATTCCCCAGCACTTCAATATATCTCATTCTTGTTGAAATACACTTACCTACATGTATAAGTGAATATTGTCCAGATCTTCCCAAGCTGGGGAATGCTGGTTGGGAATTCCGAAAAATGGAATCATATCGTATCTGGAGGGTATATTGCCTCCAGAGGAAAGTCTTTTACAATGTCTTCATTCTCGAATGACATCAATTAGCATGTCATATAAGTGAAGATAAATTATGCCTTCAGTATGGTTACCCATTTTCTCTAGACAGAAAGTGGAACTTGTGTCTGTATTGTTGCAGTTGTAAGTACCTAGGCATTAAAAAGAGAAAGGAAGAATTAGAATATGTCTTTTTCAGGAGTTAAATCCAGCAGCTTCTGACAGGTTCTGGAAAACCAGTAGCGGAAATTTTGAGTAGTTCGGAAAACCGGCAAATGCCACCACTGGCTGGCCCCAGAGTGGGAAGGGAATGGAGATTTTGCATTATCCTTCCCCACACCATGCCACCAAGCCACGCCCACAATAGTAAAACAATTTGGATTTCACCACTGGCTCTTTTTCCCTTGTGATAATTTAATCCATAATTACCAATAAAAGAGAATATGTGTAACTCAGGGTTCAAATAAAGGGTCCCTTGTGCTCTCTGAGCTTGCTTGTTTTCTTGCAGACGTTTCATTACACAGACTAGGTAATATCATCAGTCCTCTGATGATGTTACCTAGTTTGGATAATGAAACATCTGCAAAAAAACAACCAAGCTCAGAAAACATCAAGGATCCCTAATTTATAATTTTAATTTTGCAAAATAAAAGGACATTTTTAAAATGTAAGTTTCAGCTTCTTGCTGAAATACACTTATCTACATGTATAAGTGAATATTGTCCAGATCTTCCCAAGTTGGGAAATGCTGGTTGGGAATTCTGAAAAATGGAATCATATCATCTATCTGGAGAGTATATTGCCTCCAGAGCAGGCGTAGGTTCCTACCAGTGCAGACCAGTGCTGCGCACTGGTAGCAGCCCACTGGTGACGCAATTTTTATCGGAATTTTTGGCGATTTTTTTCGGGTTTGGATGGCTTCTCCTCGTCCTCTGCTTTGGAAAAAAGCCTTCCCGCCCACCCTCGGGTTAATACCGACCTTTATTTCTTCATCCGAAGCACAGCTGAGCACCTCCTCAGCTGTGTTTTGGCCTGAAACGTCCTTCTGAGCATGTGCAGAAATAAAATCGCTCAATGGAACATGCGCGCATGCCTGAGTGGAGCGCTTGCGCAAAACATTGCAATGCGCACTGGTAACAAAGGTAACTGGAACCTTCCCCTGCTCCAGAGGAAAACTGATTCAGCCTGATTCTGGGATGACAAGTCATAAGCAAACTCAGCCCTAGATTAACTATTAAGTAAAAGAATCCTGTGTTTTAGAGGGAAGGGGACATCATACTGTTTATAATCTTAACTATCATGCCCTTATTTTTTCTCTGCCAGACTCTAATTTAGTTGATTTTTTTTGGGTAATTATTCTTATCTGCCATGTTTAACTTTCATCTGTATTGTTAAAAAGCATTTTCTTTGGCATTGTGAGTGACTCAGAGTTTAAAGTTTAGGTGGCAGGAAATACATTTGTTTCCATCTTATAGTGTGAGACTTTCACTTCTGTTGAGTGGCACCACTGTGCTTAGGCAGGGGTGGTATTTATTTACCTTCCCTACCGGTTTGCAAATGTGAGTGCGCGCACATGCACACAGCCTCCCGCGCATGCGCTTCACTCTCACGCTTGCCTTCCAGGCATGAGCCCTGCCTCGAAAATGTGGCTAAATAGGATGGCATTACATTTGGGCGGATGGGTGGGCCCACCTGCAGTCACCACTACCGGTTCGCCCGAACCGGTCCGAACCTGTAGAATACCACCTCTATGCTTAGGACAGGGGTCGGCAACCTTAAACACTCAGAGAGCCATTTGGACCCATTTCCCACAGAAAAGAAAACACCGGGAGCCACAAAACTCTTCCTGTGCCAGATTATTTCCTGAGTGGCTACAAAACTAGCACATATAGTTGAATTAAAGATTCTGTTTTCTTCTGAAACTTTTCTTTTCTTGGATTTATCCATGGTTGGCCTACCGGGGGTTGAAAAGCTTAATAAATTGCGCATCGGTGGGTGTCGCACATTGGCAGTTGTGACGCATATTTTGAGTGACGGAGCCACAGCAGAGGGATGAAAGAGCCACATGCGGCTCCAGAGCCGTGGGTTGCAGACCCCTGGCTTAGGGTACCAGTTGGCCTTAATTTGCCCTTGAGCAAACTCTAAACTTTGGTGTCCATGAAAGGGAGGATTGTGCCATTGTATAAATGTGAATGTAATTGACCTCATGGTGCATGTGACATCATTGTGGATTGCACCACATGCTTATGTATCTAACGTTCCTTTTACAAGATTGCAATCAGGAATCTTTTTGTTTCACCCTTCTTGTCTTAGCAGAAAAAGTAAGCAATGCGGCTGCTTATTATTATTATTATTTCCCTCAAGGTATCGTGCGGAGTAGAAGCAAAATCTCACAAAGGAAAGAATTAATTGAAGAAGGATATCTGCAGGAGAACAATCCTTTCCTTTTGTTCTTCTCTGTTGCAAACCACCTGGGGTCAGACTTTAGAATTCGTATTCACAACTAAGTTCATATAATTCACTAGAAGAAAAAGTCAATGGAATCCAGTGTGCTATTCAAATACAGGGAAAGTAGTATGTGGTTTGGCACATTGTATGAACCCAGGAAACAAAGGTGTCCTGCAAATAATGCCAAAGAATGGAAGTGTGTGTGTGAGAGAAAGAGAGAGATTGTGTGTATGCATGTGTGAAAGACTGTGTGATCCTACTGCGTCTTGCAGAATAGTTTGCATTGCTGTCATGAATACCTGGAGAAATCCTTTTCCAAGGATCAAACAGATTCCCAAGAGAGTCATAAACTGTTGAAAGAATTGGCGTGGGGATTTCTTTGCCAGCACTAGAATAGTTTTAATGGGAGCTTTTAGTGAACTCCTGGGAATGCTATGCCTGTAGGCTCAGAGTATGTATTAACATGTAAAGCAAACACATTTCTGTTTTCCTGTAGCAGTGTTTCCCAACCTTGACAACTTGAAGATGTCTGGACTTCAACTCCCAGAATTCCCCAGCCAGCATTCGCTGGCTGGGGAATTCTGGGAGTTGAAGTCCAGACATCTTCAAGTTGCCAAGGTTGGGAAACACTGCTGTTAGTTTGAAAGGTAGCCAACAGGCGGACTAAGTGAAGTTAGAAAAAGAACAAGAACGATACAAGGCACTGTAGTTTAATCATAGATTATTCTAAATATTTGACTCCATGATAAAAACTCTAAGTCTTCCTGCAGTCTTCCAATACATTACAAGAAATGTTTGTTTCGAAGAGTGGAATTTTCCCAAGGAAACAGACAAAATATTCCCTCATAAAGATAGGTGCTGGATCAGCCTAAGGAGACACATTGCAGTATAGATTTGTAGACATATTCATCACTTCTGGTAGGCTGGTTGATATTTAGCACAGTGCAATGGGGTGGAAAAGTGACAGCAGACACTTGCGCACCATTGCGCATCTCCTTAGGCATTGGTGAGCATTAATGAAACAATGCTTGACTTAAAATGTTTGGAACACACAATGTGTCTGAAAAGAATGCATCCAAAAACTACCTGCTAATATTAAAAGTTAATCCCTTTTTCATGGCCATGTTCGGAACTACGGTATAGTTCACATGCAGAGTACAGAGAAGAGCAACACAGATGATTGGGGGGGGGGGTTGGAGGCTAAATGTATGAGGAATGGTTGCAAGAATTGGATGCGACTAGTCTAGTAAAAAGAAAGACTGGGGTGACGTGATGGCAATGTTAGCAATAGCACTTAGACTTATATACCGCTTCATAGTGCTTTACAGCCCTATAGAGGAAGACATTGGTGGAAATAATAAACCAATGAAAACAATAGATACATTGAGGCTGTCAGAAATGCCAGAAATATCTTGGCAAATGATTCAGGATAAAAGCTTCCTTCTCTGATCCAAAAGAAAGAATGGGAAACTTGAGGAGAAAGTCCTTTGATGGGTACTAAGCAGGAGTGAAATCCAGCAGGTTCTCACAGGTTCTGGAGAACCAGTAGCAGAAATTTTGAGTAGTTCGGAGAACTGGTAGCGGAAATTTTGAATAGTTTGGAGAACCGTCAAATACCACCTCTGGCTGGCCCCAGAGTGGGGTGGGAATGGCGATTTTGCAACATCCTTCCCTGCCATGCCCACCAAGCCACGCCCACCAAGCCACACCATGCCCACCAAGCCATGCCCACCAAGCCACACCATGCCCACCACAGAACCGGTAGTAAAAAAATGGATTTTGCCACTGGTACTAAGTACATCAAGAGACAATACAGCCGAAGTCTTTCAATGATTTAATCATGAATATAATAGAAGGAAATTGGAATTTTAATGTTTGGTCCCTTGTGCAAAGCCTGTGAGATGAGCTGCATCCATGAAAGCAACACAACTGCATTTGATAAGATGACCAGTTTACTGGTGCAAGCTGATGAGAAGTCTTTGGAGTGAGATACCTCTGATGTGGCCTCTTTATCAACCCCTGATTGACAGTTTAATAGGAAAACATTTTGATGAATTCTAAGCTGGAACTTAGTGGACTGTTATATAAGAAAGAAGATAATGCACTGATAAACCACGTCACTTAATTTGGCATTATGGTATAAAAGAGACCTGTGCCACAAAAAAAGATGGAGTTTGATAGTTATCTTTCCCAATTGCTCAACGCCACTTTAAATTAAAGGAAAGGTGGGCTCATGACAAGTTGGATTTTTCCCCATCTACCAAATTATGTGTCCCTGTAAATGAATGTGGTACTTGTGTCTACATAAATCTGACAAGTACTGCAAGTTCTAAGATAGCTATGATAAAACTGATAATAATTAATATATATTTTCTCCCATAGCTGACTTTTGAAAGACAAATAGTCTTAGGTTAAATTAGAAGAATATACTGAAGATTTAATGGAATCTCATTATAAAATTTTGCTGATTTGGGAATTAAATAACATAACCCAGGCTGGCTCATATTCACTTCACTAAAGCAATTTGGGTGTCCTTTAATCACTTCAGGACAGTGATTAAAACCCACCCAATTGATTAAAGGCCACCCAGTGATTTTCTAATGCCTTCTGGTCTTCTTCTTTCAGCCTTTTTTCCTAGGGATGGCCAAAGGTTCCCAAGCAGGGAAACTTTGAAATTGTCAGCAACTGTTTCCAAAGCTACCCAACCTGGAGGATCCTTACCATGTATCAAAGGATGGTGAAAGTGGTCCAGACTTCAATGACATCTACTCTGGAATCATTTTTTGCCTGCACTGATGATGTTACCTAGTTTGGGTAATTTTTGTGTTAAATTTGTGTTTTGCCATCAAAGAAATAAAGGGAGACTAGTATAGATTTATTTGAAGCTATTTAGTTCTTATCAGCTAGCCTTTGTCAGAAAAACATAAATTTAACACAAAAATAGTTTGTCACGAAAGTGACTGCCTGCGAAGCCCCCTGGATTGGGGCTGAAAGGTGAAAACGGAAGCAGTATGCTTCGTCTCATAATTGGGTAGACAAGGTTGCCCTGATAGACCAGTCCCACCAGAAAAAAAAACACATAGTTGGGGTAATGAAATATCTGCAAGAAAACAAGCAAGTTTGGAGAGCATTAAGGACCCCTGATCTACAAATATTCTACTTTATTTGACACAATGCCCACAGATAGACTCTAGGGCAGTGTTTCTCAACCTTAGCAATTTTAAGATATGTAGATTTCAATTCCTAGCTTCCTGGTGCCTGTGTACCCAGCTGCTGTGGCCTAGAGGTGGAACCCAGCTGCTGTGGCCTAGAGGTGGAGCTCTTGCCTCACACTCAGGAGTTTGTGAGTTCAAGCCTAGGTAAAGGCAGATGTAAGGTCTCCTGCTTGGGCAGGGGGGTGGACTAGTCACTAGATGACCTGCAAGGTCCCTTCCAACTCTGTTATCTGAATCTGAATCTGGTTGGGGAATTCTGGAAGTTGAATCTTAAAGTTGCTAAGGCTGCATTCTAAGTCTTCAAATGAGGCCATCACTTGGATCAGCTAACTAAATCTATTCAATTTCCAAAGGGTTATTCAATCTATATACAGTAAATGCAATGCTTAAGAGCCTTATGTATCTTGATTTTCTTCCTTTCAGGTTGGCTAATAGGCTTATATTGATATATTTATGTACTGGGCCACTGGACTTAAACAAGAGCCTTAAAACATTTTGTATTCAATTAGTCAGAAGAAGGATCACAAATGACTTATCTCAAAGCAGAAGCAATGGTCCTTGCCAAAAGGCAAAATGCCCATTGTTTTTGGAATGAGTATATAATAGAGTAAGTTAGGCCCTTCAGATATCAAGGAACTATTTTGATTAACAGAGGCCCCCGAAGGACCCATTTGGAATATGTACATGGTTATGTAAATAATTGCATATAAATGGTTACATAGCTATGTATGTGTGCATGCATGTGTGTGTGCGTGCGTGTGAATAAATTTTTAAACCATTAAAAATGATGAAGTCTACCGGATTTTGGGGAGTATAAGATGCACCTTTTTGCCCCCCAAAAGAGGGTGGAAATGTCGGTGCATCTTATACACTGAATGCAGCAATTTTTAGCCTCCCAAAGCCCCGCGCCCGCATTCAATTTTTGCAAAAAACGGGCCTTTTTTGCAAAAATGGGGGGGGGTGCCTTCCCCCACCCCCTAGGAGTGCTCTGCAGGCTTCCCAGATCCTTTGCATGCCCTGTTTTTGCAAAAAAATGAGTAAAAATCTAGGTGCGTCTTTTTCTCCGGTGCGTCTTATACTCCGAAAAATACGGTAATTTTCTTTGTGCTACCATCTTGTCTTCCATGATTCATTGGTTCTGTGATTGAAATAGGATCATTTAAGACTGAGATGAGGGCATGAGCCAACGTTTTTAAGTTCTGGCTTAAAATAATATTTTACTTCACCAGATCTGGTTGCTTTGATACTTGATGATAGCTATTGTTCTACTTTGGGTAAAGTAGTAGAGAAAGAAATGGATTTTTATGACTTTGCCGTAAAATCTCTGGTAAGTTTGAAATTCACGGACACTAAGGATACACTTTATCTGCGTATATGGGATGCTGATATCTCAATATAATTGAGATAATGCAATAACTCTCCAAAACCATTTATGGTAGTCAACTTAATGTAGCAAATAAAGCAGAGTATTTACATATGAGCATTTTAATGTACTTCCATCAGCCCTCTAGGAACAATGGTTATAACACTCTGATTATATTTGTTCACAAGGCACCAATGACTTAATAGCTTATTTCCATTGTGCTGCTCATATTATTAAGATTTAAGATTAAAAATACTACTCATCTAAGATTCTAAGAATAACCAAGAAGATACAATTCTTATTGGAAAACCAATGCCCAGAAAAGATGGAAAACAGGTAGTGCTCAAATTATCACCAGTTCAACTGCCACTCAAAATTACTACCACACTGAATACATATTTATTATTTATTTATTTATTAGTTGCATTTGTATGCCGCCCACTCCACAGAGACTCTGGGCGGCTCACAACAGTAAAAATTCACATGCAACAACAAATATAAAAAGCATTAAAAACAATAGATATTAAAACATTTAAAAACATTAAAAACCACAATTTAAAAACCCATACAATAAATCATTCATAGGGTCAAGAATGATTGGTGTTGTATTAAAATCATTGGCCCCAGGCCTGTCGACAAAGCCATGTTTTTACTGCTTTTCTGAAGGCTGGCAGGGTGGGAATAATGCGGATCTCGGGGGGTAATGTATTCCAGAGAGCCGGTGCTGCCACAGAGAAGGCCCTCGTTCGTGATGATAGTATGACTGATTGGTCATACTTATGACCAATCCTTGAAGGTCCACCCATTGCAGCACCCCCACAGTCACATGATCATAATTCAGGTGCTACCACAAAAACATCTCTTGCCATCAATTTTAGATTAATAGCAAATAGGTGAGATCGATGGCACTGTCAGTATACTAACATTACAGTTTTAAATTGGTTTAAGGATTTCTGAGAATAGTCCATGCTCTTAGTGAATTATGCTTTCAAGGCATCATTAAGCAAATATAAAAATAATAATAGCAATAACACTCAGACTTATACAATGCTTCATAGTGCTTTACAGCCCTCTCTAAGCAGTTTACAGAGTTCAGCATATTGCCCCCAACAATCTGGGTCCTCATTTGACCGACCTCAGAAGGATGGAAGACTGAGTCAACCTTGAGCCAGTGAGATTTAAACAGCTGAACTGCAGCTAGCAGTCAGCTGAAGTAGCTTGCAGTGCTACACTCTAACCACTGTGCCACCTCGGCTAAGTCTGAAGAGCCAGATTTTGAGTGACCTCTGATCAATGATTCCTTTTTTTTACTTCCTGTCCCTTTGCCATTATTTTTCCTTCTTACAAAAGAGGAAGTTTTTTTTCTTTTTGTCTCAGACTAAATCTTTAAGGTTCCTATTCCAGAACTGGGTGTGTCCATCATGGATAGAATTAAGTAGCTATACAGAGCCAAAATGAAGGAATTTGAAGTCAAAGTTGGTGGGACTTTGTGGGTGAAACAGGATCAAAATTGACATGAAACTAGACATAGAGCCCTTAACTATAGGACCATATATTTACATTCCTAAAACATATACTTGGAAGTCATTTTTAAGTGTATCTTTTGTGATACAATAGAACATAACCAACTGAACACATTAAGCTGGATAAAATCAACTAAAGAAAATGGAGAATTGTAACTGCTTTTCCCTGTTGATGGTATATAGCTCTAGGTTATTGCCCTAAAGTGCTGGAATTGTCTCTATTTCCCTCTTTCAATTATGCCAGTTTTTCAGAGGCTGCCTACGCTAGCAAAATGTACCAAATGATTCCCTCATGGGAAAGGATAAGATTTTCAATCTTGTAAGATTGATCGCTTGGTCCCCAATGTTATGTTGAGGTATTGTACTGTACTTTAAGCCTGCAAACTGACACCAGTAACTGTACTGGTGTCAGTTTGCAGGTTTAAATATCCATTCAAATTTCCTGGAAATTGTGGAGTGCGTTGGCATCTTGTTTCTGCATCTGTTGGTTGCTGGCTAGAAGGGAATTGCAATATTCCATGTCAATTGTGAAAAGAGAGGAATGCTTGCATGATACAATGATTCATAATTTATTAATGATATATCAGAAAAGTATAACTTCCTTGAGGTTTTTAGATCCCTTCTCTACTTGTTGTGATGTATTTGTACTTTATACTTGTGTCTGGATAAAGATTTTCTCTAAAAGAATCAAATAAAGAAGAATATTTGAATTAATTGGCATGGGTTCTATCTTCACCCATATTTGTCCTCCACTGCTAAGCGGTGGTGGGTTGCTTCTTAGAACCGGTAGCGCTGGTGGTGGAAGGCTCCGCCCACCCGCCTGGGATGCTTCTGTGCATGCGCAGAAGCGTCGCATATGCACACGTCACGCGAACCTGTAGCAAAATAATTTACAACCCACCACTGCTGCTAAGTGATGAAAAGTCTTGTAGTGATTTTCAGTGTTTGAATTGGGAGAAAGTTATGGATATGAAGACTACGTGGAAGGGAATGATTTCTTCATTGAAGGTTACAATGATTCAACGATTCCAAGGCATCAAAAACATGAAACACAGTATGTGATAATATGGTTATTTGCTTGTATATTTATATATACAAATAGGAAGCGTTGTTTAATTAAATAGTGACTGGACAAACAATAAAACAGTTCATATGTGGACCAGAAAAGGCAAATTGACTATTGTGCTGTTCTAGCATTCCCAGTGAAGATAACTCTAGAAAACCTTGGAGTGCATCTCTATATTTATATTCCCCAAATATAAAAACGTCATCCACAAATCTGAGAAACAATGAATAAAGTGGATTTAAGAGCCGAGGTGGCACAGCGGTTAGAGGCAGGTACTGCAGGCCACTTTAGCTGACACTGATCCGCAGGTCAGCGGTTCAAATCTCACCGGCTCAGGGTTGACTCAGCCTTCCATCCTTCCGAGGTAGGTAAAATGAGGACCCAGATTGTTGGGGGCAATGTAAATATACATTGCTTACTGGTGTAAACCGCTTAGAGAGTGCTTGCACTGTGAGGCGGTATATAAATCTCACAAAATAAATAAATAAATAAATAATATTTGAGAGCAGCACACTAGGCTAACAATTAAGTCACTTTTTTTTTGCATATCTTGATTTAATACAGTTAGCCTTTAGTGAGTACTCAGGTGAGCTGAGGTCAGAAATAGGAAGAGGGAGCCGAGAGAACAAATTGCATTTAAATGAAATTAAAAACAGAACCATTCTATAATCTCTCCCCTTCTAATCAGTTTTTGAAATGACTCTACAGCTACATATAAGGACATTGTGCATTCCTGCTTTATTATAAAATAACAATTCCCTTCTTTTTAAAAAAAAATATTTTGTGCTATAGGAATTGCATTTAGACTACCATTTCTGATGCAATATCAACCTCTGAATTCAACACAAATGAACTCACCATATTTTAATGGGACCATGGAACTCACTTTGACAACTTAATCATTCCTGAAGTGAGACATTTATTCAAGAATGAATAAACCAGCTAGGCTAATTTATGCAAGCACTTACTACAATAATCTTTCTCACTGTCTTGTAAACCTTGTATTCTGTTCTACATTTCCCCCTAAATTCATCAGCAATTAATTTAATTTAATTTAATTTATTGTTCTTATAAACCGCCCAATCCCGTAGGACTCAGGGTGGCATACAACAGAAAAAAAAAACAATCAGAAAATACAATAAAACAGTTTAAAAATTGCAAAAGTTAAAAAAACTTGTCTTCATTACTTTAATAAGCAATTCATCTTGGCCTGGAGCATCAAATTCAAAATAAACAGATATTCTCTATCATATTTCTATCAGGTTCAAGCTTAAGTCTTGTTCGTTCATTCTATTCTTCACAATTTTGAAGAGCAGATCTTCTCTGGTGAAAACAGCCAAAACAAACATGTTTTGTGATATGTTAGCCTTTTCTTGTTTTCATTGAACACATATTATATTTCTTTTATTTATTTTTATTGTAAATTTATCTTTTGGAGTTCTTAGCCTACTTTGCCTACTTCAGCACACTATGAATGTTAGTTTTCCTTCTTGGTTAGCTGTATGTGCTATTCCTTGGTGATCCAGCCTTCTTTCTATCTTCTACAAATGTGCACAAATCTGACTGTTTTTGTTGAAAGAATCAATTTTGATTAAATGTAAATCCGGGATCAGTTAAAAAAACTTGAAAATGTATTTTGTGAGGCACTGTTCACTAATGTTACTTTAATTTCTTTTTGAAGGATATTGGGTCACTCTTTGTGGTTGGCCAGTTTTTAATTAACAGGCATAGAGCACATTTTCTTCAGAGAGAAAAGCAGAATGCATAAGCTGCCACCTAATACTATTCTGAGAAATATCTTCCATTCTTAGACCATAGCTGGAGATATCTTTTTTTTTTATTTAACCTCAGAGCTGCCTGGGGGTTCCATGCCTTTTGAAGACTACAATCAACCATGTCAAAGCTTCTCTACTCCTTGCCACATGTTCTATCTATGCACCTGAGGGTAAAAGGCCCTGCTGTGATTGTTCATGTTTTTTAGACTGTTGTTTACTCACTCATTTAATTCCACTTCCGCGGCAGCTGTCAGAGCTGAATTGGGACATTTTTCACTGTATACCTATACAATCGCTAGGGCAGTAGCCTACTGGCTAAAAATGACTCAGATGGAAGCCAGTAGACTTCCTAAAATCTGCCTAGAGGAACAGCAGATCTTAAACCCTCAAAGGTATTTTTGGTTAACTTGGCTGTCAGATATATTGAATCGATATGGCATAGGGTTTCCATTGTGCGACACATTGAAGCAAGTTAAACAACGGATTAAAGATATACATGGGCAAATGGACATGGGAACTTTTTCAACTAATCATTCCCTTAAGCTTCTGACAGCAGTTAAAACAACTTTCACCCTGGAAAAATATTTACTCCTAGAAATGCCATCAGTGGAGAGAGAATTATTTGTCAAATTTAGATTTGAACTTTTAGATACTAACGTTAAATTTGGCCGGTATCGGAAAATCCCGTATGACGAAATAATATGTATATGTGGGGCAAACGTTGTCGAGGATACAGCGCATATAATATTTGAATGTAGGATGTATGAGGAAGTAAGAAAACAATATCTGTCCCCAATTATAAATAAATTTTCCCACTGGAATGTAAGGCATAAATTAACATTTCTATTGAAGGCAGACTCTCCTCCCCTGGTAATGGCTATTACTCGCTATCTTAATAGGATGACAGCAATACGAGCCAGCTACATTGAAAAGAATTTCATTGATTGTAAGAAAGATGAGCTGAGTTAGAGACGAGATATTTTATTTGGGTTATCTAGTTTTAGAAATTTAGTTATTGAATTTTGATATCGTTGAATTTTGACGTCATGTACCATATATATATTTTGTACGGTTGTTTCTGCACCTGTTTGTTATGTTTTTCTTTTTTTGAAAAGGCCTTCGGGCTATTCAATAAAATGTACTGTACTGTACTCACTCATTCCCTGATTGTTGAAAATCTGCATTACAATTCCAAAGAAGAGCATTGGATGAAAAACAAGATAACCAGCACCCTCTGCTTTGTTTTCCAGCCAACTTGTACAAATCAAGTTCATGCTCTTATGAGGATGCAGGAAAAGGAGGAAAGGAAACCAAACAGGAATACATGTCCGCATGTCTTCTAGGATTGTACTGACATAGGGGTGGAGTGCGGTGGGGGAAACTGGCATATTTTTTCCAATGTTTTAGTTAAGGGACCAGGACTATTAGGTTTGGATGGAATTAAAGACTCTCCTGCCATTCATAAGCATGTCTGTCATTTGCTCTTTCCATTAAAGGCAGCAGATATTTTCCCAGCAACAAGAGAGTTTGTGAATGTATCTCATACTCTATTTCTTGACATTCCTAGAATGCACTTCCAGAGTTTATAACGGCAACCTTTTAAAAAGATAAATAAGACCTTGGTACTCATTCTTTCACCACAATAGATCTATTAATCTTATCTCTGACTCCTTTCACACATATAATTCACTTGGGCACACCATTACTTTCATTAGCACAGATCTGTATAAAGCCACATAAAGCATTAATGGTCTGTCCAGACTTTCAAATAACAATGCAGGAGACATTAAGCAAATAGCCCAGAGACAAAGAAGAAGCCCACGGTAGTTATAATGCTAGACCACAGAGTACTCAAGGTCTTGTCCAAGGATGAAGACAAGAAATTGAGTATTAGAAACCAGGGTTCAGACTAAGTCAGATCCTGGCAACAGTTAGATTTCCTTGAGAAACAAACAAGACTTTGAGTGAAGACATATGATCAAATCGTTACACATTTGGTTCTACTTTTATACTTCACTCAAGCACAAGCTTTCATTCTGGATTTTTTTTGCCCTCTACCCAAATACATCTGGTATTGATCAAAGTAGATGAAAATAGATTACAGAAAGTGGATTACAAAGTAGTAAAATCTATTTCTATATTGACTATCACTCTCAAGTAGATTCTTATCCCCAGGATAGTCTTCTAAGCTATTTGGCTTTCCATCACTTTTCTATTTGGATCTCAATATAATGTGGTGAATGTTCTTTCAGGCTTGGAGGCTATTGTTTGGGATCCATCAGGGTCTTTCTGGATCGGTCATAGGTCAATATCTTCACTAAGCTCTCCATGATAGGCTAGAGAACCAATGGATCTAACCCATAAGGCTTATTATCCATTTTCCCATTATTTCCTTTTTCTCATCAGAAGTTGACTTCACCAAGTGGGACCTGAAATTCAACAAAAAGGGTTTAGATCTTCCTATAAAAGAATCTACATTCATCAAGTTCTTGATGATATCTGGCCCCTCCTGGTAGATAACTTACCCTAACAGCTTCATACAGAAGTTAAAACTGAAGAGCAAAAGTGTTGAGACTCTTCAAGGGTCTAGAGTGGTCTGTTGAAACACAACTAACTAATGGTCTTTCTAGCTTCTTATTTTCTTGTTTTCCACATTCTGGAAATTTTCAGCCACCCTTACCTAACTTCTATAGCCGCTTTCAGCAGCATACATTATGTTTATTCAGTAATCAACAGCAAATGGCTTTGTAATTTATTTTGTTGTATTTTACAAAATGCTGTGATATTAAAAGGTGAAGGGTGGTATAAAACTATATCACTTATAAAAACATAAATAAATTAGGCTGTTCTTGTTGCTTGATGTACTACGCACTCAAATGTATCCAAGAGCAACTAAATAATGTATGTTAATCTGAGTTTTTAAATCATAGCAGTAATTTCACATGCAAAAGAGAGATAATTGATAGTGAACAGCTAACTGAATGCAGAGCAACTTCTGCTTTATGCTGTTCATCAACAAGATGTTGTGGAAATACTGGCCCAGTTTCTGGAGGCTGTGAAGGTCTGATGAACCAAAATAAGCTTAAATTTTAGTAAATGAGATGTTCCAGAAAACCTTGATTCATACATAGCCCCAATTATTGTTCTGGCAAGGTTATTATCCCTGTAGGAAAAAGTCTGATCCAGTTTTTCAAAAATCTAGTTTAAAAATAAAAAGGGAAACAAAGTCAAGGTATGGCAAGGAAGCAATCACGATGACCAGGAAACATGCAGCTAGGAAATGAACCTGTTGTTCCCAACATCTTCTCCATCTGTCTGCTATGCTAAATAGCAATGCATCAAGAGAAATGAGCCTGCCTCCTCATGAATAGTCAGACTGACCTTTAACTGCTCCTGCCTTTTATCTGCCCTACCTGGTCTAGGATCAGATGCAGAAGGCAGTTCCTCTTCCTCATCACTGACCGACTGTTGCTATGGGCTTTCCCCACCTGAACCTCAGGGCTGTCCTGCTGCAGCTGTGCTTCAACCAATTCACTCTCACCTGGCTACTGTCCAGTTTCTCTCCCATTAACCACTCCCCCTCATTTGGACTCCCAGGCCCTGCCTTAGAACCAATGACTAACCCTCCTCCGGAAGTGCCTGGGAGTGGTTCATCCAGAGCCATGGTGGAGCAGTAGTTAGAATGCAATACTAACATGCATGGTTACTTCGGCTGACTGCCGGCTGACTGCAATTTGGGAGTTCGAATCTCACCAGGCTAAAGGTTGACTCAGCTTTCCATCCTTCTAAGGTGGGTAAAATGAGGACCCAGATTGTTGGGGGCAATATGCTGACCAGTGGTGGGTTCCTACAGGTGCGGTACACAGTGCCGTTTGTGCAATTTGCGTGTGATGGCTCTGGTGCTGTCTTCGCCTGTCTGTTGCGTGACACCATCTTTTTTTTCAAATTTTTGGCCTTTTTTTGCTTCCTGCACATGTGCGGAAGCAAAATCGTGCGAGGGGACGCACACGCATATCGAGTGTGCACGCACGCAAAACATGATGATGTGCGTGCAATGCACCAGTAGCCAGGTAAGAGGAACCCTCCCCTGTAAACCGCTTAGAGAGGGCTGTAAAAAGCACTGTGAAGTGGTATATAAGTCTAAGTGCTATTGCTATCCTCTCCGAACTGACATCCGGAGAGGCATCTGGGGAAGCTTCTGTGTGAGTCATCACAATTGGTCAGGGGAGCAAGGAATGTTTAGAAAGCATGTTACAGACTGAGTTCCTGTATCCATCTCATGATTGATTGAAAGAAGGACTCAATGACATCAGGCTTGGAAGAGTAGTGAACAAACCAAATCCATTAATTCTTCTCTCTTCCTCCCATAGAGTCCCAAATTGTCTTATGCATAAATTTTACAGAACATTATGAAAACGTTGTTCCTGCCCAATTAATTGTTGTTCTTTTGTTGTTTAGGAAGGCTGTTAATATTTTTGTCAAAGCAGCTAAGAAGTATCCAGCTGTTTAAAGTCTTTAATTGATGAGCCTGTACTTTGTATACCACCTGCGGTTGAAAAAAAATATAATGTTATTTTCAAAACTAGAAAAGGGGCTTTGAGAAAAGAAACATCAAAGCAGGTTTTCTTGATGCTTAAAAGCTTTGCATCTACTGTGTCTTATAGCTATTATTCTGGGTAGGAGGTAAAAGGCTAATGAGGTTCATGACACCAATCTGGAAATGCATTCAGCATTTTGCTAAAATTATTAACAATATTATGAGAGTAGCTATGTCCCTGCTCTCCTATTATTAATATTTTCTTTGTGTTTTTACAGCATTTTGATTCCATCTCTTCCAAATATCACTCAAAATGTGAAATTCCCCCCCCCCCAAAAAAAACCCATATTCATGGGGAAGTTGGCTCCTGGTAACTTCATGGATATATCTTTCTTGGCCATAACATGATTTTTTAAAATTAAAAGTTTAAATGACAATAGTAAAAGATAACGCAAATTAAGAAAAAGGAAAGTCAGAAAAAACGGATAAATGGTGTAAGAAAACAAAAAAGGGAAACAATAGAAAGAGGGAAAATGACTCTAAGAAAGGGACTTCTTATACCCTTATCACAAGAAATATAAACAATTTCACTATTTGCTTGCCTCCCCTTAATTAGCAGATCTAAAATTGTTTGTTCCCTAATTCATTTCTTAACTGTAGACAAATCAAATAATTTTTAATCCGGGTGTCAGAAAAAATGCAGAACGCTAAAATAATGTGAATTAACAAATGTAAAACTTATTCCATATCTCAACTCTCAACTGTAAACAAATCCACATTTAGAAGGTGTAAAATGTCTCAGTACTTTAATATGGGAGCTAATCTTCTCATCAACTCTCTGTTCTTACCAAGAAAAAAGAATATTTATAGCTCAGAATTGAATGTGTAGTCCTTGGTGCTTTCTGAGCTTGGTTGTTTTCTTTTTCAGATGATGTTACTTAGTTTGGTAATGAAACATCTGCAAGAAAACAACCAAACCTGGAAGCACTAAAGATCTATGTTCTTTTTTTAAAATATTTTTTATTGTTTTATATCATACATTCCATTTCTATGTTGAGCAGTGCGTTCTCTAGGTGTCCATGGTGTTAAAATACAAACATCATCTATCTATCTATCTATCTATCTATCTATCTATCTATCATCTCTCTCTCTCTCTCTCTCTCTCTCTCTCTCTCTCTCTCTCTCTCTCTCTCTCTCTCTCTCTCTCTCTCTCTCTATCATCTATCTCTATCTATCTCTATCTATCTATCATCTATCTATCTATCTATCTATCTATCTATCTATCTATCTATCTATCTATCTATCTATCATCTATCTATCTATCTATCTATCTATCTATCTATCTATCTATCTATCTATCTATCTATCTATCTATCTATCTATCTATCTATCTATCTCTATCTCTATCTCTATCATCTATCTATCTCTATATCTATCTATCTATCTATCTATCTATCTATCTATCTATCTATCTATCTATCTATCTATCTATCTATCTATCTATCATCTATCATCTATCTCTATCTCTATCTCTATCTATCTATCTATCTATCTATCTATCTATCTATCTATCTATCTATCTATCTATCTATCTATCTATCTCTACCTACCTACCTACCTACCTACCTACCTACCTACCTACCTACCTATCTATCTATCTATCTATCTATCTATCTATCTATCTATCTATCTATCTATCTATCTCCCTACCTACCTACCTACCTACCTACCTACCTACCTACCTACCTCTGTCTCTGTCTCTGTCTCTGTCTCTATCTCTATCTCTATCATCTCTATCTCTATCTCTATCTCTATCTCTATCTCTATCTCTATCTCTATCTCTATCTCTATCTCTATCTCTATCTCTATCTATCTATCTATCTATCTATCTATCTATCTATCTATCTATCTATCTATCTATCTATCTATCTATAGTTATGTATAAAGAAATATGCGATAACATCAATCATCTTTACAACATATACTATCTTTCATCAAAGTATCGATTAACCATCAAAATATTTACTCATCTGTTTTTCTTTCTCACGTAGACCATATTTCATCTAATTCCACTCCTCTAACCTCAATATCTCTCATTTAACCATTTGTAGAATAGTTCCCATGTTATAAAATAATCCGAATCTTCTTTTCCTTTAATTTTAGATTATTTATTTATTTATTATAATATCATCTGCAGGGGTTTCTGGGTTTTTCCAACATTGTGCGTATGCAATCCTAGCTGCTGTTAGAATACATAAAACCAAATATGTGTTATCCTTATTATAGTTCTATGTTCTTGGCTGCAATCATTGGCTCCACTTATGCAGAGACCACAATTTCCCCCCAGAAATCTGTATTGGCCATATTATGGAAGTCGTTTGCTTTCAGATCTTTAAGGAACCTCCTTCTATATCCTATAACCCTGATATTTCCTTTTGGTCTCTCATTGAAGTACTAATCAGGCCAGGCCCCAGATTTGAAACCATTTCTATGTTTGATGATAGGGATTTATGGAAATATGAAACAAAAGACTAACATTTTACATGATAAAGAGGGATAATTTCTCTGTTAAAGAGATCAAGCTCACAAAGACCTCTTACTTTAAGTGAAAAGATAATTAGATACTAAGCCAATTTAGATGTTGTCAGATTAGGATATGTAAATTAACTCTAGGGGTAAAGGCTTAAACCCTATGTTAACTGTAAGTAAATTCGATACATAACTTTTTTTTCCAATTCAGATGTCAATGTCAATAAGTCTAAAAAGAACCACCCAAAATTTCTACGATTGTAATAATCTTGTGTTGTTACTTTTTCTTTTATTTTTGCTATTATTTTAAAAGCCATAAAATAGAACCACCCAAAATAATAACATGTCCCATTTTAACTATGATGCAATAAACCAATTTTGTGTTCCTTTCTTTTGCATAAAATAATCTTGTTCTTTAATCCATTCAGATCAGGGGCGGGTTCCTAATTTTTTTACTACCACTCTGTGGCGTGGCTTATTTTGTGGGTGTGGCTTGCGGCCATGTGACCGGGTGGGCGTGGCTTCTCAGACTGCTGAAGGGAGGGGAACTGAGATAGGTCCTGCCGCCCGTTCCCCCTACCCTCAGCAGCTTGAGAAGCCTCAAATGTGCGAAAATGCCTAGGATCATCACTGCACGTTTGTGGCTTCTCGGACTGCTGAAGGGAGAGGAATGGAGATAGCTCCTGCCGCCCATTCTTTCAACGTCTCACGCGCTCCCTCAGCCATCCTCCCCTGCTTGGACTCACTGTGGGGTAGGAAGGCAGCGCATGCGCAGTGCCGGAAGCTCGGCTTCTGGGCATGCACAGAAGAATTTTTTTAAAAAAAATTTTAAAAAAAATTTTTTAATGGCGGCGCCCAGGCACCGGCAACTGACCGCACCGGTACTGTGACATCACCAGCGGGCCGCTACCGCTGCTATAGAGTGGACCGCACCGGTAGGAACCCACCACTGATTCAGATGATTGTTGTCTCACATTTCTTCAAAACTTTAAAAAGCTTATTTTTAAGGACAGCAAGATGAAATTATTCTGATTACTCTGTGGGACTGGCATTCTTATTTCCTTTTTATTTTTTAAAGCCTCATCCAATGTTTTTAATATATTTAATGTCAAATTCTTGTTCACATTCTCAGATAGATTTTATTGCAAATCCTTTTCCATAACAGCTTCATCTGGAACAGACTATTCTTAAGAACAGACAATGAGCTGACATCAGTGAATCAAGGTCCCAATGCAATTCCTCAAAATGTATCTGAATGCCATTATAAATTGCTTATCGTGTTATGTCTCCAATATCAAAAATATTTTTTTCACACAAATACACTTATTCTTAGAATTCATTTGATTCATTAGAATTCATTCTGCATGCGCAGAAGCAAAATCTCGCCAAAATCTCACGCGCGTCCCCTCGCAAATTTCGGCTAATTAAGCTAAGCAACTCTTTAGCTCTGATTCTTGCATATACAGTATACAAATATTAGATTGTTGACAGAAGCAGTGATGATGAAAAGGATATTGATGATAGCCACCTGTAGATTATTGGCGACACAAAATGACACATTGGAATTTATCCGCTGCAAAGCCGATTTACATTTAACCGCTGCAATATCTACATCTGTAATTGTTTATGACTTTATTACACTTTTCTTCTGTATTCTGGGTTCCTTTTGGAAGAACAGCATCATAGAAGGAGGAATGAGAATTCCATTAAACCAGAATAAATCAGGTTTGTTCAATTTTCGTTTAGCAGGTTGAATAAAATTCGTTGTTGCAGGTTAAAAAGCCCCTGTTTAGGTATATTTCTTTCAGAGATGCCTACATGGCTTTTACTTCTTGTACATCAGGCCCCTCAGACAAATTTCCAAGGGTTGAGCTCAGCACATTCCATATTTAGCTATACTGAGCAGGGCATCAGTTAGACAATGTGTACATCCCGTCTCCAGCTGGGGAGTGTACTTGAACTTTCCAGAGAAAACAAAAGAAAAGAAGCACACAGAGAAAGTGACTCTTCCTTCCCATGGCACTTCTAGGCAGCTGATGCTTCAAACCTTTTTCCTGACTCCTGCAGAGACTGCCATGAGGGTCATGCCTTGATTGCCCTTATCAGAACCTCCTCAGCAGCAGTTATTATGGGATGCAAAATTGCCGGAGTTTCTTTGTATTCAGCAACTGCAATACACACTTCCCCTGGGGTTATGACTCGATGGCAGAATAACACAACACATTTAGTTTGCTCTTAGAGACACTGTTGCTGCCTTTAATTTTGTTAAGGCTGCATTCTGTTAGGGTACATGGGTAGGGAGGGTAAAATAATTTGTTCTCGCGGTGTGCTCCTGACCTTATATGAAGAAATAAGCCTCCTTATTTTGTATTTTCTTGTATATTAGTGTATTTGCTAGTATTTTTTTTCCATTATCATTTACCTTTCGAAGCAGCTTTATTGGTTTTCCTTAGTATCATTGAACAACATGTATTCATTCTGATAGATAAATATGAACTTTTTCTGCTATTGTTTTCTTCATTTTGTTGCAGGACAGGAAGGGATTACAGACCACAGGAGATAAGATAAGCTTGATTTATTATTATCTGCGCAGATAAGGTTCAGACAGAGCATGTAGGATACAGCATTTGAAATTCTGAGCTGAACAAATTCTTATTGACAAGCAAGTAACTTTATACTTCTTCAAAAGTAGCAAAGACACGTAAACATCAGGGATTGGTTTACATTATAGATCAGCCTTTTGTTACCATATTAAGAAGTTAAAATAACATGTGCCTTTTTCCTTACTCACACGTATACTTGCTTTCCCTTATAGGGGACATAAGCTTCATACAGACCTCTCTAGTTTCCTAAGCTTCCTGTAACTGTTTTTGTGGTTAGGCTAGGCTGGGAGGCCTGGCATTGTTACTTCCTCTTTGTATTTTTCCAGTACAGAGGCTTTTCTGCATTGTAAGGCTTCTTTAATATCAGTGCTAGAAGGGCCCCCTACAGGTCATCTAATCAACCCCGTTTATGGCCTCTTGTTTCACTTAATGACTTGCTTTATTTTATGACCTGTCTCAATTTGAACTATTTCCAATATGTTTAAGAAACTCCCAGAGCTTTCTATTTAAGTCCATCCACTGTTAGAAGTTAATCATTGTTTTGAGTTTCTTAAGAACCACTTTTCTGAAGTTCAAGATAAGTTAAAGTCCAATTACTCAATCTCAGTTTCCATTAAAGTTGAGTACTCAACACTAAGGGAAACTAAGATTGAGTAATATACGGCCACTTCTCTCAAATGTTCCTTTTACTTCGATGTTTTGGATGAAGTCTTCTCTATTAGCATTAGTAGTAAAATATTATTTATTAGTAGAATATTATTTATTGTGTATCAATAAGGGCAGATATTGAATAAAACAGCATTTCATGCAATCATAAATATCCTTTGGTGCCTTCCTTTATCCTCCCCCCAAAAAAGATTTCAGCAAGATAAATTAGGAATTTACATGAAAGTCCATACTAGGTAATTATGTCTCTTATTAATGCTATTTCACCCTTTTTGAAAGATCAGCAATTGGCTTTTTGAAAATATCATTTTTTCCCCTCTAGAATATCCTCAGGTTTGTTGACATGGATTTGACCTGGTGTGGATCCTTTTTATAAACATTGCAACTCATTCTCCATTTTTACTTCTGCTTCTTTTGAATAAATATTATATTTTAATCACAGGAGTTAATCTACATCTCCAGTACTTTTATTAAATCATATTTGCCTTCCTGTATTAAAAGTTCAGCCTCATCTTGGTCATTTCTGATATTTTGAAAATTAGTGTATAGATAACCAGAAGCTTTGAATTTTATGAGCCAATACTCTTTGATTTTCCATTGACTGGTTTAATAGGGCCCATGATAGCAACTTCCTCACTTCCCTCTATAATGTAAAAAAAAAAAAAACTTAATGGAGGTCCTCACTTCAGGAGCTTTGCCTCCAACTCCTGTAGGTTTCTATTTAAATTCTGCCCAGTGTCATACTCTAATCAAACACATTTTTATTATTCCTTAGTCCATTGTCACTGAAATAAATTTTTTGCCCATTTGTGTAGCTAGTCTTTCGCTTAGCTGTTATTGTGCTTTCTCTTTTCAATGCTCTTTCATACAGCTTAAAGATGGATAAGAAAAATGATCTGAACTCACAAATTCTTACTCCATCAATGGTGCTAACTTTTCTTTTATCTCCGTATGGATTAGCAGAAAGGGATTATTGTCAGTAGGTTTAATAAGTCTTGGGCATTCTGTTATATCCTGATCAATGCCAATGGTAGCCAGGACACCACTTGAGCCAATGAATCTGGTTCATTGATAGCCCACATTTCTTTTGGTTCATCACAGCAGCGAGTCATTGATGTGACTGGGCTCTTTGTCATATTTTATGATGTAGCTGCATTTTTTTAAAAAAATCTGCTCTTTTCATTGATCTGCTCTTTTGTCGCCTGTTCTTCGGTGTCAGTTTTCTTCCCCTGAAAGATCAAGTCCTCTTTCTACTCAAGGACTTGAAAGGTGTTTTTTTTACTTCCAACTTACTTTCTATGTCTTTGCTTCTAGCTCTCACTTTCATCCACCGGCCATGTTCCTTTGTTTGATTCTCAGCATGGAGAGCTGCTTTCTCTGTCTGCCAAAATGTAGCCGCTCACTACTCCAGTTTTCTACAAGCTTGCATTTGCTGCAAATACGTATCCGATGGTTTTCAGATAGGAACACAAATGTGCCACAAAAATTAAAGTGCACAACTATTCATTTATGTTTTACTTTCATTTCAAAGGCATCGAAAGCAGGACACCTTTATTTCTTCTTAATCCCTTGTGTGTGTGTGTGTGTGTGTGTGTGTGTGTGTGTGTGTGTGTGTGTGTGTGTGTGTGTCTGGATCTGGGTCTGGGTCTGTGTGTGTCTGTGTGTGTGTCTGTGTGTATGTGATTGATTTAGATTTAGATTTAGATTTAGATTTAGATTTAGATTTATTATTAGAATTGGAAGGGACCTTGTAGGTCATCTAGTCCAACCCCCTGCTCAAGCAGGAGTTCCTCCATGCAAATGCTGCTGATAGCTTCTCAGGATCCGAGTACACTCTGTTGAACTCCACTGGTACATTTCTTCCCAAGTGATTTCTTTAACTGCAGTTCATCTTTTTTTCCATTTCAGTCTTTCAGAAGTCCTCAGCTTTTGTTAGTAACTTCTGCGTGGCCTGGGGCACCCATATGCTCTTGCAGTTTAACATTTTTATTGAGTTATAAAATATTGTAAAATACAAAATGCAAAAGTAAATAGAAAAGCAGTAGGGGAGGAAAAGGAGAAGAGAAGTGAGGAAAGATAAAGAAAAAAGCAAAAGTAGCATTCTGACTTCTCTCTCTCTCTGTTACAGTAAAATAGGGCATTAACATCAGATCACATCTTTTTGCTTTTCCAAAATAGTATGAACAAGCCATTTCTTTTAAAGATCTATCACTCTACTCAGTAAAAGCCAGAATCAAAGTTTCATTCTTTTCCACATCAAGCACGAAGTTCAGAATCGGTCTCCATGTGGAAACAAAGTACTTATGTTCTTTTATTTAACCAAAGTAGTCAGTTTTGCCATTTCAGTCAACTCCGTCAACTTCTGCAACCATTCGTCCACGGTAGGAATCAAAGTGTCCTTCCATTTTTGTGCATAAAATAGTCTTACTGCTGTCAACATATATAGTAACAAAGTTCCAAATTTTTTCTCCAGTTCTTTTTCCATTAGGCCCAAAAGGAAAAGTTCTGTTTTCATTTTTATCTCCAATTTTCAAAATTTTCTGAATTAAAATATGAATCAAACTCCAATATATATTTTTTTCCTATATCACATGTCCACCATGGATGATAAAAAGTCCCTTCTTTACTTTTACACTTTTGTTGCTTTTGTTAGTAACTTCTCATTACGCTCCCAAGGATTAGGAGAAATCAGAAACTGCTATTGGATGAGGCATACAAAACAGATTCTGGTAAAGAGAAGTTCCCCGAGGATGAACTCCAACACAAGGCCAAAACCTTGGAAGAGTAAGCCTCTGTTCCTGACCCAGATTGGATCATGCAAAACAGATGAAGGAATTTGCATCACAACAATATAAGGTAGAGACAAAGAGAAGGATGATGATGATGATGATAGCAATAGCACTTAGACTTATATACCTCTTTACAGTGCTTACAGCCCTCTCTAAGCGGTTTACAAAGTCAGCATATTGCCCCCAGCAATTTGGGTCCTCATTTTACCCACCTCGGAAGGATGGAAGGCTGAGTCAACCTTGAGCCTGGTGAGATTTTAACTGCCAAATTGCAGGCAGCCGGCAGTAAGCAGAAGTAGCCTGCAGTACTGCATTCTAACCACTGCGCCACCGCGGCTCCTGGTAGCACATGGGTTGTTGTTGATTATTAGTGATCTAAAAAGACACATAGAATCCCTCTGTGATATGTAAGGTAGCCTTACAGAGCAATACCTTTCTGTCTGAGATTGACCTAAAGCACAAAAGCAGGCTAAAAGTTCTGAAAGGCATCAGTCCTAGGAATGAACTGTTTGCACACAACAGGAGAAAAAAAACTATTTTCACTCAACAGAAAAGGAAACAACCACAGCCACCTGTTTTATGAATGCGGAGATTTGTCTACAGCTTCATTCAGAATTGGGCTTTTTTCCATTCCCTTCCAACATTTTTGATAAGTGAAGATTATTGTATGCTGTCACAGAATTACAGATGGTGTTTCTTTGCTTCAGCGCCTTCTGTTCCCACCGTAGATTGTGTAGGTCCCGCAGCCCAACTCAGGAAGGGATTAATAGATATTTGTGAAAGTCTTCAAAACGCAGACTTTTCCATTTAATGGTGTGGGACTTTCTAGATTGGCCCAACTGCAAAAGGGTTTTGTTCTTTCAGTGAGGCTGGAGCTAATGTTGCATTTTCCAACTTCTTTAAAAACAACAACAACAGAAGAAACACAAACAAGTGAAAGATAGACAGTTGTTCCAGCGCATAACAGCTGCTCCAGATATGTTGTGACCATGTGTGTGTGAAGTTTAATGAATAAATTACCTCAAAGATTCGGAGTTCTCTGTTGAGGATTGCTGCCTCTGTTATCTATTTTTGACAGATGGAAGAAAGCATTGTGCTGCTGTAGTTGTTGTTGGAAACCCTCTTTAGTGTTTCGCCTGAAACAATGGAGAAACGGAGAAATTCGTTTATATTTTCTCATGTCACAATTCCTTGTAAGGGATTCAGACTTGGTCTACCATCCACACGCCAAGGTGCCACATTAGCAAAAACATAAAACTCATTTTAATTACTTAAATACTTTTTTTAAAGGATAAGGCACCATATGGCTCTATAGGAAAATAGCAAATTTTTGATTACGATATAAAAGTGAACCAATGTGGCTTGCAGAAATTAAGTACCGTCATTAGTATGTTAGATCTATGATCGACATCAGAAAGGGAATTAATTTTTAATTAAAATTAATTTTTAAGGGGATGTAAATTTAACAAGATAGGGAAAGCATACCAAGCACAGCTGCTGGAATGCTTTCAAACTTTTTAATAAAAGCTCTGTTACTTGTCATATAACTTAGAGGGAGGATAAGTTAGAACGGAGCAGTCTAAAACTATTCAATATTTTCCCCAACTGCATATCTGTAAAGATCATCTTTGTTTAACGACCCCATAATTCCTTGCAGGGTGGAGTTTGGGCAACTGAATGGAGCTAACAGTGTTTACTGGCCGGATGCCCTTCCTGACGCCAATGCGGAGATTTGTTCAGCAGATATATTCTCATTGTGCCCAGAGAGAGAAATATCTGCCTCTACCTAGGATCAAACTCACAGCCTCCTGATTGTGAGGTGAGAGCTCCCCCTCTAGACCACCGCACCACTCCATATCCTAAAGTGGTCAAGGTTGAGAAGCACTGAAAGTTATTGTTCTAAATGTCTGTCACTATTAATGAGGCTAAAGATGATGGAAGCCAATCCACTTTTGCATCTTTTGCTTAAAGGGAAACAGTTGTTCTCCTTGTGGCTGGGGCTGATGGTTTCTAGAAATATCCAGAGAACTATAAGATTCCCATACCTGTCTTATAGGGATCCCGAATCTTCTGGGCTCAGTGAGCTGATCTGGAATTTTTGAAAACGTTTTGGTAAGCTTCCCAAACAGTTCAAGGGGGTGACTATGCGATCACTGTTCTTTAGCAAAATCTATGCCACAGAAGAAGGAGGGCACTTTAAATAGTAAATGTTATAGTTCAAAGGGAGTCTATGTCAACCAGCTGGATCTGGATTTTGCAAAGGAATTAATCTGATCTGTTTGGGATTGAATGGTTTTCTGTCCCCTGCAGGTGTTAATTAGCACTGCAAATGTGCAATAACACAATCACAGCTATTATGAGTGATCACTGCATGTATTGCAGATCTGAAAACTTTCACTGATTTCTCAAAGCCACTTCTTGTATTTCATAATCTTCTTAATGTTAAATTGTCCTGCCTCTCTTCTCTTACTCTCTGTTTTGCATACAGGCAGGCCTCGACTTACAACAGTTCCTTTAGTGACCATTCAAAGTTACAGCGGCACTGAAAAAAGTGACTTATGACCATTTTTCACACTTACGACCGTTGCAGCATCTTTATGATCAAAATTCAGATGCTTGGCAATTGACTCGTACTTATGACGGCTGCAGTTGTCCCAGGGATATGTGATCACCTTTTGTGACCTTCTGACAAGCAAAGCCAATGGGGAAGCCAGATTTACTTAACAACCATGTTATTAAGTTAACAACTGCAGTGATTCACTTAACAACTGTGACAAGAAAGGTCGTAAAATGGGACAAAACTCAATAAATGTCTCTCTTAGCAGCAAAAATTTTGGGCTCAATTATGGTCATAAGTTGAGGAGTATCTATAGTCTCTCACCAAATGAAAATGAAGGGAGACTAGTATAGATCTATTTCAAGCTATTTAGCTCTCATCAGCTAGCCATACCCTTACTGAGATTTGAACCTGGGCAGCCTGCCTATAAGGCAGTACCTTTAACCTCTAAGCCACAGGCTCTCCTCCTGTATCAGCTTGTACCAGGGAAGAGTTATATGGTTTTTTTTCTGTCGAATCACCATGGTATACCCAAATATGGGAGGGAGATATATATATATCCTTATAGGTATGTGTGTGTGTGTGTGTGTGTGTGTGTGTGTGTGTGTGTGTGTGTACTCAACCTGAGTCAGACTATTGTCAGGAAATATTAATTTGAAGGACATGAGAATCATAAAATGCAATACCAGTACACACACAAAAAGCCAGTGCATGAGCTTTTTTTTAAATACAATTTTTATTATGGATTTTAATTATTGTAGTAAAAATGAATACAAACAAAACTTAGAGAAGGAAAGCAGAATAGAAAAAGGGACAGAAAGTGCAGGAGGAATAAGAAAAGAAAGGAGAAATATAAAATATATAAAAAAGTGATTTCCAACCTTGATCACAACCAGTATAAACATATTTAATTAATCTTCACTCCCTATAAGGTTACAGACAGTTAACTCTTCATCTCTTCATATTTGTGATTGGAACCATTTTAAATTATGTTAAAACCATCAGTGAGAACAATTAACCAGTGAAATAGCCTCCCTTCAGAAGTTGGTAGCTAATTGTGGTCTTGGATGCTTTAAATTATTCTATGTATATTCTATGTAAGCCATTGGGAATCATTTTGATTGTGGCAGGATAGAAATACGTTCAATAAATAAATAAAATGAATACACCTATGGTAAATATTGCATAGTCACACACATCCAAGTAAAAATACTACATGTCCCTGTTCAAAGACACCACTGTGGCAAGAACATTTCCCCCTGGCTGCAAAAAAGCAAAATCTCATGCAGTTGAAAGCAAAGAGTCTGCTCAATTAACTTCACTTAAACGTTCAGGCTTAATTGCTGCAGCTGATTATTTTGTTTTAATATTTTCATTATAATTTCCTTAATCCTTCACAATTTGCTACCTAATGAGTTTATTAAGTCTTGGAAATTATATACTAGCTAATGCAGTGCCCTAGAGAGTCAGGTAAGTGTAGCAGTTAAGGCATCAGGCTAGAAACCCGGAGATGGTGAGTTTATTATTTTATTTTATTTTATTTTTTAATTTTATTTATTTATTTTTTTATGCTGTCCATCTCTTCTACAAGGTGACTCTGGGCAGCTTACAGGTTAAAAAACAGGTTAAAATGGTTAAAATATTAAAATAACAAAAAGTTCAAGTATTATTAAGAACTACATTAAAACCGAACTAAGAGACTATGAGTTATTTCTAAAATAACTCATAAAGACAAAATTATTTCCCCCCCAATAAACTCCCCCATGTTAAATTGCAATCCTTAGTAAGCACTTGTACATACTATGGATAGGAACTAGGGGTGTACGGCCTGGATGACACCAGGATTAAGGAAAGACTTAGAAGAAATAGAAATCATGACAAACACAACCCAATTAAGGTGATATGGAATGGACATAAAAAAAAGAGATGGACAATGAACCAAGAAGTATTGAAAGAGAAGGAATTCATACAAATGATGGAAAAGGAATTGAAAGTACCGTATTTTTCAGAGTATAAGACGCACTTTTTTCCTCCCTATAAGTGGCTGAAAATTTGGGTGTGTCTTATACTCTGAATGTAGCTTTTTCAAAGCTTTTTTTCCAGCCCTAACTAGGTGCTAACGATCTTCCCACCTCTTACCTTGCAGGCTTTTTCATTGTTACTCTCTCCAAAGAATGTTTTTCCAGCCCTAAGTCTTTGCATGTTTTTTTTTCATTGCTCTACTTGCTCTGAATAAGTTTTTTTCTAGCTCTAACCAGGTGCTAACGATCTTCCCAGCTCTTACTGGCTTGCAGGCTCTTTCATTGTTATTCTCTCAGAAGATGATTTTTTTAAGTCCTAACCAGAGGATAAAATAATGTGCTGAAGCTGACCAGACTAAGGACGCTAGCCAGATGAATACCTGGTAGGCAGATTGTTTTCCCCTATTTTCTTCCGCAAAAACTAAGGTGCGTCTTATACTCCGGTGCGTCTTATACTCAAAAAAATACGGTATTTCTCAAAATAAATGTAAAAGAAGACACGTCGCTCCAAAATTTGTGGGACACTAATAAAGCTTATATTCGAGGGCTCATAATAGCATATCTGGCAAAAAGAAACAAGAAAACAAAACAAAAACAAGAATCCCTACAGGAAGAACTTAAAAGAGTGGAATTAGAGTTCCAGAAGGATCTGCAAAGTGATAAAATTAAAGGAAGAAGAGACCTAATTAAACATAAGCTCAACCTTATTACACAAAATGAATTGGCTTGGAAGTTAAAAATGGCAAAACAATATTATTTCGAACATGCCAACAAACCCGGGCGATGGTTGGCGTATAAATTAAAAAAGGAGAAAGAAAAAAGAATAATAGGCCAATTATAGGATGAAGAGGGGGATAATGCACCACAAGAACGAAGAAAAAAGGAACTAGTACAAAACTTTTTTCAAAACCTATATCGTCAAGAAAACACAAATGAAATCGGAGAATTGGAATCGACATAAGAAAGGACTGTAATATTGTGTAGTATAATAGAAATATAAACAATGATGGAAATTTATGTATAATTAATTATTAATTGAAAAAGAGGGACAAATGAATGTAAAATTGATGCAAATCAA
>JALIGW010000004.1:17944428-17991928 GCA_023053685.1 Diadophis punctatus similis | reverse complement strand
TACACTGGATCACAAAAGATTGAATATCTATGCTATACAATGATATACTGTCCTCTTTAAAAAACCTGTAGAAAAGATTTTCCTCCCCTTCTTTCTATTCGCAACATTTTCTGTCTAGAGGAAATGGAAAAAACAAATAATCTTTTCTGATGTCCTATCCTATTTCCTTCAAGTTTCATAAATGTTACTTCTAGAGAACAACATTTTCATGGTCAGCTGCTAACAACTGCTCTTCCCAGAAAATGGGGACTTATGTAAACTCGCATAAATTGTTCCCCTGGCACATCTTCATTAAAACCATGGGCAATGAAAGAGTACTGCAATGACCTAGGAAATTATCCAATATATCTGGAAATTCAGAATACTCAGAGGTAGACTATCTATTGCCCTCCAGATTATTTACAATTCAACTCCAATATGTCCCAGGCAGTGAAGCCCAAAGCAAGGGATGTACTTCATAACAATAGGGCAGAGATGTCTGGAGAAAGCAACTAGACTAGACATGTACTGTATTTATTTAAAATGTTTATAGTCTGCCCATTATGTAGAGGATATAATTAGAGTACATAAAAGCAGTAAAACCCGAGAGAGAGAGAGAGAGAGAGAGAGAGAGAGAGAGAGAGAGAGAGAGGGAGGGAGGGAGGGAGGGAGGGAGGGAGGAGAGAGAGAGAGAGAGAGAGAGAGAGAGAGAGAGAGAGAGAGAGAGAGAGAGAGAGAGAGAGAGATGCAGAGTCATTTCAAGGACAAAAGACACAGTCAAATTATACACACAATCTGTCCCCAAAATAAGAAGGCAAACTAGGGCCTCCTTCGACACGAATAGCTGGATAATGTTGTACTTCGTGGGAATAGCATTCTAGAGAAAAGAAGAACTAGGGGTGACATGATAGCAGTGATCCAATATTTGAGGGGCTGCCACAAAGAAGAGGGGGACAACCTATTTTCCAAAGCACCAAAACAGGAAACAATAGATTCAAACTAATCAAGTAGAGAAGCAACCTAGAATTTCCCTAACAGTGTGGACAATTAACAAGTGAAATGGCTTACTTTCAGAAGTTGTGGGTGCTGCATCACTGGAGGCTCTTAAGAAGAGACTGAACAGCCACTTGTCTGGAATGGTATAGGGCAGTGTTGCCCATACCCATGCCCTCCCGCTGCGCATGCGGACAACCCCCACGCTGCCCCCACGCATGCACATTCCCCCCACGCTGCCCCCCCACGCATGCACACAGGCCTCACAACAGACTCTTGAAGCCTGGGGTCCACCTGAAATGGCCAAACGGGCCAAATGGATGTTTGGAATCTTAGGTCAAAGCCTCGCGTGCCCTCCGATATGGCTCCATAGGTTCACCATCACAAGTATAGGGTTTCCTGCTTGAGCTGGGGGTTGGACTAGAAGATCTCCAAGGTCCCTTCCAATTCTGCTATTCTGTTAAACAAGTTAAATCTGGAGTGCCAAGAATGGTAAATTGCTAAAGTTAATTCTAATGGACCCTTTTCTGTCATTTACTTATTAAATTTCTACACTGCTCATTTTACCTAAGTGACTCTGGCCAATTTGCAACATCATTCTTAACCTTCTTCACATGTGCATAAAGGGAGATATGATGCCTCAACGATCAAAGATCAAAACTAATAATGGCTGTAAATAGAAATGCTAAACTGTACACTCTTATCCCAGATCTAATGCAACAGACAGCCAATGTATGGTTGTTCCGTGGTCTCTGAAGGGTGTTCAGCTTCGGTGTCATTTTTTTCATTAGCTACAGTATATCTTCCAAATCACCTTCAAGAAAAAAAATCTATGTAATTGGTATGCACTAATAAATAGGAAGTGACCACATAGCATGGATTATTGTGACAAGGCCATTCCTGTCCAAGAGGGATTGCAGTTTCTGGAACATGTACAGCTAGATAAATACACTCTTTACCACTGATGAAGTATGCCAAGATTTCACACTTTACCACTGGAAATTCCTAAATTAATAATACCACTGGATGGAATTTCTGGAGTTTCCCCAACTTACAGTCAACTTTTATATGTCCAATTTTAAAGTGGATGAAAAAAAAAACACCTGGGAACTAAGAGATAACATATCCTGCTTTAACAAACAGGCTGCATTATCCAGTACATTAAAATTATAGCCTATAATCTTAAAATGGAATTAATTCCACAACGCAACATTTTTGTGTGTGCATTTGACAGTCCAAATGACGCTTAGCATTAGTTGGGCCTCAATTTCTGGAGGATGTAGAAGATGTAATATTATGGTGTCTCATGTTTGAAACTTTTTCTATGGTTGTATTCTTTCAGGTTAATTTTTATAAATTTGTTAATTTATAAAATTATAAATTTTATAAAGTTATAAAGGGGGAGGGCCTTCTCTGTAGGGGCCCCTGTTCTCTGGAACCAACTACCCCCAGAGATCCGAATTATCCCCACCTTGCTGGCCTTCCGAAAAGCCAGTAAGATGTGGCTCTTCCTGCAGGCGGGGTGATTTTGAGACAACTTTCCCCCATGTATGCATGGTGTTGTATGTCTTTTTAAACTTTTTTTAAATTGTTTTTAATAATTTTATTGTTTAGTTGTTCCTTAAAATGTTGTACGCCGCCCTGAGTCCTCAGGGAGTAGGGCGGCATAGAAGAACATCTAAATAAAATAAAATAAAAATAAATAAATAAGGTATTGGGAAGAGAACTGAGACTGAAAGGTATTCGTATGTTAAATTCTATCCTGACTATTTGGAAACTACCAAAATAAGAAGAAGATTGAATTTACCATAACTGGTCTATAACTGAAAAGATTTGTTTATTTTGACACATGATTCAAATCCTGAAATAACGAATTGGGTTTACTTTTTCTATATTGTTTGGATTTTTTTAATCAATGTAATAAAAAGCCAATGACTATTACTCGAGGTGATGTTCATGATTTTACATACATTAATAATGTGCCTCCACTCCAGTTGTCTTTTTTGCTAAGCCCAATTTCTAAACCAATGAATATTACTCCATGGTAATATTCATGGTTTTAGAATCAGGATTAGCAAAAAGAGAACTGGCAAGGTAGGACATTATTAAGATATGTAAAATTATGCCAGCCATGGAGAAAATGAATGTTGAGAAAGATTTCTCCCTTGCCCTCTAAACTCCAATCAGAAATCCTTGCAAAGGTGATTGGAAGTAAATATGAAACAAATAAATGGCAGCAGTGCTCTTACACAAAACGTAATTAATCTGTGGAATTCATAACCATAAAACACAATGATGGGCCACAAACTTGGATGGGTTTAAAGCAGGGGTGGGCTGCTGGGGATTTGCAGGGGTTCGGGAGAACCTCTAGCTAAGATTCTGTGCAGTTCGGAGAACCCCCAAATCCCACTCCTAGCTGGCCCCACCCCTCCCCTCCCAGGAGTCCCCACCTGGCCTGTTTTGGGTGCAGCTAAGTGCAGGGTGTGCACAGAGGCTGAGGGAGGGCGAAAAACGGGCCTACTGGAAGTTTGGGAAGGCTGGAAATGAGCCTGAGGAGGCCGTTTTCCCCCTCCTGGTGGCTTGAGGAAAGCATCCGGAGCCCAGGGAGGGCAAAAATGCCCTCCCCCACCATGGTGCAGGAGGCAGACTAGGCCACGCCCACCATGGCTCTGCCCACCCAGCAACCAGGCAGAGAACTCCTTCTAAAATTTTTGAAGCCTACCCTGGTTTAAAGGGAGATTGAATAAATTCATGGAGGATGGGCTTTTTAAGTCCTGAGAATCTTGAGATTTTTTCTACCTATCTTGTGGCATTTGAGCATTTCTGTTAGCTTTATTATTATTATTATTATTATTATTATTATTATTATTATTATTATTATTATTATTATTATTATTAGTAGTAGTAGTAGTAGTAGTAGTAGTAGTAGTAGTAGTAGTATTAGTATTAGTATTAGTATTAGTATTATTAGTATTATTAGTATTATTAGTATTATTAGTATTAGTATTAGTATTAGTATTAGTATTAGTATTAGTATTAGTATTAGTATTAGTATTAGTATTAGTATTAGTATTATTAGTATTAGTATTAGTATTAGTATTTTAGCTTTCTAGGTTGTGTAAGGCTTAAAAGATAGAATGTGTGCCTATTTATTGTTTTATTATTTTCCAGTCTCTCAATTTTTACTCATCTTCAAAGCATGATTCCTGCCCTTAATCCTATTTATTCACCAAGGGAAATTATTTGCCCAGCATTAGAAACTACTTCTTCAAGGTTTGTGTCATGCTACATGAAAATGGAAAACTAAGAGAGGCACAACCATTTTCCATTTAAAAAAAAATGTTAAAAAACAAAGTATCAGAAAGAGCCAATGAGCAGTGAACAAATGATATAAGCAAGACATAAGCTGTTTCCCATCTATTGTTTCTTCTCTGCCCCATGCCATGCTAAGCACACAATGCTAAGACACAACTTACTAAGCTATGATTAGCTGGGTTCAGAGAATGCCAAACTATCATCCATGATTTATAACCCATAATGCTTGAGTTCACCCAATACTCTAAGCCAAAACTAAGTAAAGCATATTGCAATTTAGCACTATGTATGAAGGCCTTATCTATAAACCTGACAACTATTACCCATTATCCTTTTGCTTGCTTCCTCTAGCTCAGGGCTGTCAAACTCCCAGCCCGCGGGCCGGATGTGTCATGTGCCGGCCACGCCCGGTTTAGCAAAGGGGGGGGGGGGAAGTCCCGATATGTCACGTGACACTGCCGTGATGATGTGAGTTTGACACCCCTGCTCTAGGTATTTAATGGCATGGTAAACAAGAGTCAAATTTATGAGCATAATTACCCAGTGGCTAAAAAATAAAAAAAAACCCACAACCTCTTGCTTGGTCTTACACCTTTAAAATCTGTTTATTGTAAAGAACTCACTAAGTAAAGCTTTGCACAGTAGGAAAAGAGCATTACACAGCTGTTAATGCTTGAACTTCAACTTGTTCTTCAAAGCTCTAGCATGGCTCGGCAGAAAAGCTGAGCATTTAGTGAGCACATCATGTGGACCCATAATACAGTGGTTACGGGTTTTAGCTTAGTGTGATACATCCATTAGAGCAGGTGCCAAATGCTCTCAATGCCATTTTATGTGAATTGGCTTCACCTGTAAACTGCCCTTGATGTGGATTCTCTTTTGTGATGGTTTTGAAGAGCAGGACTAGCTTCAGATGTGGGCTGTCAAAATGAAATGACAGGACTAGCCTTCTGCTAACAATCAAATTTTGTGTTGGAAGAATCCATGAGAATTCATGTTTTCTGACTGATGTAGAAGGTATATAATTCTTTTATGACTTATTTACAAGACAGACTTCATGTTTTGAAGTTCAAACAGAGCTATTTCTCTGTCCCAAATCTTTAATGCAGTGTGCACATAATATGCAATCTGCTTGAGATGCTGAGAAAGGAGGGATAAAGAAAGCTGTTAAATTCTTCCCAGCCACAGGGCATATTCATAAAATATTCTGCTCTTGTACACTGCTTTATTTCAGTAAAGTTGTTAGGGCTAGAATATATTGGTGTACCTGAATGTATTAAAATATAAAGCTTCATTACCCGATTAATTTTTAAAAAGGGAAGTAGAGGTCAGATATCAAATAGTAAAATATTAGATTTTTTTTAAAAGAATCACTAACCCCCTAATGAAGTCTGTGTCAATCACTGAAATTCTTTGCAAATAAGAAGAGAATGGAATAATTCAGTAGAAGCATCCCTTTTCTCTTCTGTCTCCCAAATTTCTTGAGCAGGTTAACATATTTGAAACGTTTCAGAGTATATGAAAGGAAGTGTCAAAAAAGATGATGTACTAAGTAAATTAGTTTTATTGACATAACTATAGATGAAAATAAAATAAAATCACAATCAAACAATCAAAAGAGTGTTGGATACAAGAGTTCCAAGCAATATAAATGTTTTGAGCTCTTTGTATCTAAAAAGGTTACAATTGAGCATTTATTTCTAAATTTAAATGACAGCAAGGCAAAGCAAACTGATTTCTAGCTTCTGGAAAAAACATCTGCAAGAAGATAATTCAACCAACTACTTCTGCTGAGATCTGAGCATTTGAATTCATCTATCTTCAATAATTTGACCCTGATCTCATTATACATATGGCACTGAATGACATACCCACCAAAGGAACACTGTTCAATAGGACCAGGGGTGGGTTCTGGATTCTCCCACTGCCGGTTTGCTCAGGGACGTGACGCGCAGGGTACTTAAAAAAAGCTTATGTGCGGGCACACACATGCATGCACAGTACTTTTAAAAAGTTTCTGCGCATGCGCAGAAGCAAAAAACAAGATGGCAGCTCGGGGGCATGGCAGGCCTGGGTCGCTGCCAGTTCTAGCAACCCAGGCCGCCAAGTTACTACTGGTTCTATAGAACTGGTCTGAACCGGGATGAACCCTCCTCTGAATAGGACACTTAATAAGGTCTTCCTTCAAGATATGCCAAATGCCTGGTGTGTACTTGAAGGGATGTCAAATCCTTTCTGGGTGGAATGCTGGTAACATTAACCAGGTACTGGTACATGCTTTTATGTCTTTTATAATAATGAATCCAAGATGAACATTTGGATGACTGTATTGTAATGTCATCTTTATTGTAATGTCATCTTCATCCTTTCAAAAACCCTGTCTTTAATATGTTTCCTCTTTTCTAAGAGCTCAGTTCCCCACAAAGAGGGCAAGGAATACTTGTAGAATAGGCAACAAAATTTGTCCCATCAGTTCCTAGTTTGTGTAAGTCAGCAAGGTGAGATTCTTGAAGGCTTTCTGGTTTGTTTTAGTGCCCAACAACGCAAGATGTATTGCAATGGCGATGGAAGGTAACCCAGCTCTCTCCTTGAAGATGGTGTGAGAGAGTCTCAAGATCTTCCTTATAAAATTGTTTTGGACTGCTTCCAACTGGGCAATAATCTCAATCCAACCCAAGAAGCCATCACTTTACATTGGAATATTTTCATTGCAGCTACACTCCTTTGGAATGCAAAGAATTCAGAATATCTCCCAATGTGCATGGAGTAGTTGCTAAAACAGTGGTTAAATGTGCTTTCTATACAAGGGACTTAAGAAGGCTGATGCCCAGGTGTCTAAAAGAGAGACAATGCTTTAGATGTGGGTGCTGACTGTCTGAAAGGATGGACTATTTTATGATAGGATGGCATGGACAATCACAAAACACCCAAGATACTGCTATGGTAAAATACTACTGTATCTCTGAAGCTGCGAGGGTGAGTCAAAAAGTAATGCCATTTTCTTTAGGACAGGTATAATTACCAACACAGGAACATGCAGCATACATCAAAATGAAGCTGGTCCTCTGTGGATCACATCCCTACTTCTCAACATAGTCACCGTTTCTCTCAATAGCAATGTTCCACCTTCGAATGAGAGCATGTATCCCTGCCTCGTAAAATTTTGTTGACTGTTCTTTGAGCCACTTCTTCACTGCAGTTTTCACTTCCTCGTCACTGGAATAATGTTTGCCTCTCAAACCCTCTTTCAAACCCTCTATAACCTAAAGTATTGTCCTCAAACACATTTTGTAATCGTCTGTGAATGTTCACAGGGGTTTTCCCCTCAGCAACAAGGAATTCAATCACTGTTCTTTGTTTTTGACGCAACTCTAAGGGGGCAGCCATTTTGAATTTTCCTTGTGAGTCTACAAACCTGAAAAGTAAGAAACAAAATATTTCAGAATGTAAATGATATAATCATTTATAACTGGGAAAAATTTCAGGTATTTTTATCAAAAACCTCACTTGAAATAAAGAAAATGGCATTATCTTTTGGCTCACCCTCGTATTTGAAAAACCTGCTAGATATCAACTTCATGCTCTCTTAATCTTTCTGATGGAAAATGAAGATTAATTGTAGTGAGAAGAATTTTGCGAGGGATTGGATCTCAAGCCCTTTCAGTGATGGGGTTCATGTGGATTCAAATGTGAAGACCTAGTGGGATGGAATCCATCTGGATCCCAGGCATTCTTCATAATACCTATTTCATACAGTCACTGGGGGGTGGGAGGTGGGGAGATAACTAATTTACATCTCTAATCAATTTTTCCCCATCAAAACATTTCAGTGGTTCCACCATTTCATAATGACTCACCATGGAAAGATGGGTTAGCCACTTCTTGGTAATTTTCCTAGCAGTTCCAGCAAAGCTAAACCAACTGTTCTTTTAAGGGACAATATGTTTGCGGTGTGAATGTGTAGGGTGTCAGTATACAAGATTGAGATAATTATAAACTGAACACTATGCTTTGCCTCCTAAGGCACATGAACAAAAGAGAACCAAATACTGCTCTCTCTCTTTTTTTTAAAGTTCATTGTTGGATAAGGAGTCAGATTGCCAAAAGATTTACTGTACTTATTTTAGCCTTCTGATTTGCTTCAAAGATAGACTTCACAATATGTGGTCTTTCCTGCATCTTGTTAACTTTGAAATAATTGAGCCTCCATGAGGCAGGCGGGTGGATCAGTGTTTTTTAAAGATGGAAAGAACAAAAAATCTATCTTTCTTTCTCTCTTTCTTTCTTTCTTTCTTTCTTTCTTTCTTTCTTTCTTTCTTTCTTTCTTTCTTTCTTTCTTTCTTTCCTTCCTTCCTTCCTTCCTTCCTTCCTTTCTTTCTTTCTTTCTTTCTTTCTCTTTCTTTCTTTCTTTCATTCTTTTTTCTTTCTTTCTCCATCTCTTCAGACAGAATTTTTTCCAGAGACTGTACCTTTTACTCGGCGCATCACCTTATTAACACACTGTTCTTAACAACGGTGTCAGCAAGATACGGATTTCAAAATGTGTTGCTGTGGAAACCAGTAGTTCATTATCCATCCTTATTCCCATGACCTTCTTTTTCTTATTTAGTATATTTTTTTAGATTGAAGGTGGTCCCAATAGGTACTGGCTCTATATAGTTGGTCAATAGGCATTTCATGTCGTCACCAGTCTCCTCTAATCTTGAATCAAGGATTATTGCATTCTTTGTAGTATGTTGTATCGCAACAATCAAAGAAATTCTTTGGAGAATACTATTGTTTTCTATATTGTGCTGAAAAATGGGGCTCTAGTTACTTAACATATGCTTTCAAAGGACAATACTATAGGAGAATTAATCTTTTTTCAATGCCATAAGAAAACACTCCACATTTGCTAAAAGGGTTGTCTGGTTTCAATATCTCTAGAGATTAATTTTAACAGTGAAAATGGAGGGTAAATGCATGCATAATTTGTTTTAAATAGCAATTAAATAAGCAAAGTATTTTTTCCCAGGTGTCCTCCACAACTGTTTAAGGATAAGTTCCTTTTTCCCTAAGAGAATCTAAAAAATTACAAATTAGAATCTAACACTAATAGTGAACAGCATAAATTAAGGAAGGAAATGAAGGAAAGAATAATACATGTGTTAGTTTTCCATGATGATAAGAGAAAGAAGGACGATGTAATAGATCTCAATAAAAGTGGACAAAACTTGTGGAGTAGAAATTATGACTACACACAGAGAAGTAAAAATATAGGCTCAACTAAGAATTAAAGGGGGAACACATTTGGTGTAGTGGTTAAGGCATCAGGCTAGAAACCATAAGACCACAAGTTCTAATCCTGTCTTAGGCACAAAGCCAGCTGGATGACCTTGGACCAGACATTTTTTTTCTCAGTCCTAGGAAGGAGGCAATGGCAAACCACTTCTGACAAACCATGCTGAGAAAACTGCAGGGAATTGTTCAAGCAGTATTCGAGAATTGGAAATGATTGAATGTGGGGAGGGGAAGAATTAGAGGACTAAATGTGATATCCAACATGCAGCAGTGATGGTGGAGTAATTAATGAAGCTGACCTGCAAACCAAGCTGAAAATAAGGGGAGTGGGAGAAACACCTTAGATAATCGATTTAACCAAAACTTTGGCCACTCTGCTGCCTCAAGGTAGAATAGAATAGAATTGTTTATTGGCCAAGTGTGATTGGACACACAAGGAATTTGTCTTTGGTGCATATGCTCTCAGTGTACATAAAATAAAAGATACATTTGTGAAGAATGGTTGTCATAGGGTTCAAATAAGCAATCAGGAAACAATCAATATGAATATAAATCGTAAGGATACAAGCAACAAGTTACAGTCATACAGTCATAAGTGGGAGGAGATGGGTGATAGGAATGATGAGAAAAACTAATAGTAATAGTAATGCAGCCTAGTGATTAGTTTGACAGTGGGGAGGGAATTATTTGTTTAGCAGAGTGATGACGTTCGGGGGAAAACTGTTCTTGTGTCTAGTTGTCTTGGTGTGCAGTGCTCTATAGTGACATTTTCAGGGTAGGAGTTGAAGCAATTTATGTCCAGGATGCAAGGGGTCAGTAAATATTTTCACGGCCCTCTTTTTGACTCGTGCAGTATACAGATCCTCAATGGAAGGCAGGTTGGCAGTAATTGTTTTTTCTGCAGTTCTGATTATCCTCTGAAGTCTGTGTCTGTCTTGTTGGGTTGCAGAACCAAACAAGACAGTTATAGAGGTGCAGATAACAGACTCAATGATTGCTCTGTAGAACTGTATCAGCAGCTCCTTGGGAAGTTTAAACTTCCTGAGTTGGTGCAGAAAGAAAATTCTTTGTTGTGCTTTTTTGATGACGTTTTTGATGTTAGATGACCATTTTAGGTCTTGAGATATGATGGAACCTAGAAATTTGAAGGTCTCAACTGTTGATACTGTGTTGTCTAGTATTGTAAGAGGTGGTAGGATGGGAGGGTTTCTCCTAAAGTCTACCACATTTCTATGGTTTTGAGTGTGTTCAGTTCCAGATTGTTCCGGTCGCACCACGAGGCTAGTTGTTCACCCTCCCATCTGTATGCGGTTTCATCGTTGTCTCGAATGAGGCCAATCACTGTTGTATCATCTGCAAACTTCAGTAGTTTAACAGATGGATCATTTGAGATGCAGTCATTGGTATATAGAGAGAAGTGGTGAGAGTACACAGCCTTGGGGGGGCCCTGTGCTAATTGTACAGGTATCTGATGTGATTTTGCCTAGCTTCACCTGCTGCTTCCTTTCTGTTAGGAAGTTTGTGATCCACTTACAAGTGTGGTCAGGTACCGCTAGCTGATTTAGTTTAGTTAGAAGAATGACCGGTATGATGGTGTTGAATGCTGAACTAAAGTCTACAAAGAGGACCCTTGCGTAGGTCTTTGGAGATTCAAGATGTTGTAGGATGTAGTGCAGAGCCATATTAACAGCATCATCTGTCAATCTATTTGCTCGGTATGCAAATTGCAGGGGGTCTAACAGAGGATCCATGATGGTTTTCAAGTGGGACATCACTAGCCTTCCAAAGGTTTTCATAACTACAGATGTTAGTGTAACTGGTCTGTAGTCATTCAGTTCCTTAATGGAGGGCTTCTTCGGCACTGGGATGATAGTGGAGCATTTGAAGCAAGAAGGTAATTTATAATCTGCAACAATTGAGAAAATGACCCCTTTTTTTGGGTAGAGAAAAGCTCAACCTGTTAATTTTGGATGCAGTAGTTTAATAGGTTTTGTAATTAATCTTTCAGTGGGTACATTTTAGAAGGAAGAATGCTCCTACTTAATTTAATTGTATTTCGGATGGAAACGCCACTTAGAAAGACAACATTTCTTCTTCTGAAATGATTCTTCTTGAATGCAAGACCTCCTGAGATCAAATAGAATGCAAAGTCCACCTGTAAATATATTTTGATCTGAAGAAGACATGTGACTACCTTAATGAACAATCATTTGAAATGGCATTTGAGGTTAAAAATACCCAACACACACACACACACACACACACACACACACACACACACACACCCCTCCATTTTGTTTCGTTGCGTTCTCTGCAATTACCTTTTTTCTTCCAATAGTTTAGAAACATGACATTAAGTTTGTCAAAACAAATTCACCAAGAGTGGGGGAGAAAGAGAGCGAGAAAGAGAAAATCTGTTTAGTCTTCATCTTGATACATCACGACAGCTTCCAAATCAGAAAGGCTAATCTACTTGTTAACAAGGCAGGTCATCCTTTGAGAAGTTTTGTGTCTTGCCTTTCTTTGGAAAAACTAAAATATTCAGTTTGACAATTATGCAGGATATGTCTTGGAAGCAGGCACCTGATCAACAAGCTGTAGCAGGGAATTTAAGAAAAAAAAATGCTAGTACACAGATTATACCCAGCACAAGGTTTTTCACAGATGAAAAATGTCCACTATGAAGAAGTAATTTACATGGTTCAAGCACCAGGGTATGAAAGTAAAAGGCCTAACATGGTATATAAATTGAATAAGGCCATTTATGCGCTGAAGCAGTCAACCAGGAATTGGAATATATGTCTAGATAAGGCATTGAAGGGTTTTGGGTTCAAGAGTTGCAAAGCTGATGGATGAATATACACTGGAAAGTTACAAGGTGGGGATTGTCAAATATTAGCATTTGTAGATGATCTTTGTTTCATTGCAAAGGATGTATCATAGTAAAAGGAATACTCAGGTATTTGAAGGGAACTGTGAATGTGGGTCTTCAAATACAGATCATGGGAAGAATATTAAATTATTTGATTTATGTCTCTTCCAGTCATGAAGAGAGGAGTGTTAAGATATTCATGAACTGGGAGACCCACGTTAACAAGGTCAGCCAATGAATAGGAATAGCAACTAAGTCAGCCAATGGGAGCTAAACACTTCTGAGTCTGTGCAGAGAATTGAAACTGAAAAATTAAGCTTAAGGCTCGGCATGGCTCAGTCCACTCTACTCTCTGTCCACTCTGTACTCTCAGCCCACTCTGTGCTTGTCTGCTTTGCTGAAATGAAACTAACTCTCCTGCTTGTGTTTACTTGAAGAAATAATCTACTTGTGGTATTGTATGTTATATTATATTACTGTATATTATATTATTATTATATTATTATATTATATTACTGTATATTACTGTATATTACTGTATATTACTGTATATTATATTATTATTATATTATTATTATATTATATTATATTATATTATATTATATTATATTATATTATATTATATTATATTATATTATATTATATTATATTATATTATATTATATTATATTATATTATATTATATTATATTATATTATATTATATTATATATTATATTATTATTATTATTATTATTATTATTATTATTATTATTATTATTATTATTATTATTATTATTATTATTATTATTATTATTATTATTATTATTATTATTATTATTAAGTTAATGAATCCAGCTGAATCAGTCATTTGTGTGTGCTTCTGGAAATTGATTTTTATGCAACAAACTCTGAGATTCCATAATTATGGAATCTCTAGTATGGCCTTTTATTTATTGATACCTATATCCAAGCATGGAATTAAGTCCCCAGCATTTCCACTTGGCATGGCCATTTCTAAGAATTTTGAAAATTTTGAGAAATGAAATTTACACATTTGGAAAATGTCCAAGTTGAGTATGGTATTCTAACTGCTAGGTCAGAAAATTCCATCCAGATCGTACATGACACATACACGTAGTTCTTGTTTGGTGACTCATTTAGTAACCAATTTACAGTTTCAACAGTAATGAAAAAATAACTTTGCAACCAATCCTCACATTTATGACTTTTGCAGGTCTATCACATAAAGGAAAGCTGAAGTAAGATCATAAAACCATGGTGCTTCACTTAGCGATTTTGTTGCTTAATGACCCAGTCGCCATGATGGTTGCTAAACCACAATTGTGGTTGCTAAACACGAACTACCTGTAATTTTTTTTATTAATTTGAAGCTGTGCCCCTTTCTTTCCTTCCTTGATTTGGAAGGTCGCCAAATCCTAAATGACTTTAAGCAATTACGTAATTAATACAAGAAAAAGACAATTAAAAAAAGAACATGTGCAGATGGACAAAACCACAGATTGCATTATAAAAGTTACTGAGGGCCCAACACACCACCTACTCCAAGCTCTCAAAGACTTTCAGACTACAGTGAGAGCTGTGCAAATCTCTTGATGGTTATTTTATTTTTTTGGTTTGGTTTGGTTTATTCTCCTTTCATTCCAGGCTATTTGAAAAGTATTTTATGTGAATGAATAAGGAATGTGACATGGATGGGGTGGGTGGGTGACACTTTGTGTTATGAAGTCACAAGATGGGGGAATTCTTCCCGTGGTGGTTCTGCAGTAACCACTAACTTGAACTTGCGTTTATCAAGTGGTGGAACCTGTTATGTTTTTTGAACATATCTGCATTAATGACCATTGAATGCAGAGCTTTTAAGGTTCTTTTTAAGATATAGTATGAATTTAGGTTTTCCTATGAAGCCAAAATGGCATTTGTATTGATATCGGTAATATTGGTGGCACAGTGGTTAGAGTGCAGTACTGCAGGCTACTTCTGCTGACTGCCAGCTGCCTGCAATTTGGCAGTTCGAATTTCACCAGGCTCAAGGTTGACACAGCCTTCTATCCTTCCGAGGTGGATAAAATGAGGACCCAGATTGTTGGGGGCGATATGGTAAAACGCTTAGAGAGGGCTGTAAAAAGCACTGTGAAGCGGTATATAAATCTAAGTGCTATTGCTACATTGCAGCAACCATTTTTATTTCTCTGAACTGAACGAAGTGACTCATCCAGATTTCATCACAACACTAGCATGCAATAGTAGGAGATATTTCAGGAAAGGGAAAAATTAAATATTTTGGATAAATACAGAGGGTTTTTTTTTTGAAATGTTGGTCTTAATTAGATGTTGGAAGCTTTTTGAAAACTATTAAATGCTGCAAGCCAAAAGATAAGTAGTCTTTCTAAATGAAATAAATACTTTTCTTGGTTTTGAGAAGCTGAGCTAATACATACAGGCACTTGGCAGACAATACATCAAGAATGTAAAATTTATTATCATATTATCATTTATATTATGTTATATTGAGGAACAATTTCAAGAGAAAGACTTGAGGCAAATTGATTGCATATTAAAAAAAAACTTAGCCAAGAAATACTTTTTTAAATTGGATCCTTAGGATACTGCTATAAAGACTTGAGACACCTTAATTGCATGTAAAAAACCCCACTCTGATTCCTGGCTTATAGACACAACCTATTAGTGTGGGTGGAAGGTATTCTAGAATGACAGTGTCAACGTTCTGACTGAGGAACCCAACCAAAGCAAGCACGTCCAAGAGAATTCAATCTCTGAATGGAAAACTTCTTTGAGTACATCATTTCAGCACTGATGAGGACAACACCAGATCTAGCTAATTCTCATGCAAAACTACATAATTAAATATAGATTCTCCCTCCCTCATTAGAGCAGGTCACATTGTCCAATTGAGTCTCATTATATTGTTATGAGAAAAAGTCTTTGACTTTGGCAAACACCTGCCGAAGTGTCCTTGGCTGTCATGGCTGTCTTCTTGATGTCTGGAGTCTACATTCCATCTCACGCTTTCCTCCCCCCCTGGGTTCGTTGGCAAGCTGAGAAGCAATAATAGTTGCAACAGCAAGAGAGCTGTTCGAACTTGACAGACAGAATTCCAAATTCTTTGAAATAAACTCCCTGTTTATTTCATGTGGGGGCCTCATGTATTTATTATCTGTAACGTAAGAGTATGGCATCTCTATACAGAACCTATAGAACCCACTAAAGAACACAATGAGCTCCTAAGCTACAAATTTAGCTTTCAAAATTAATTTCTCTAAGGCAATGAAAAGGCATGCATAATTCTCCCTCTGTCCTATAATGTGCATCACTTCCCCAATTGTAGTTTGTCACATCAGTTTCCTGAGTGCTTATTTGTATTCTATGACAATCATTAAGTGTTGTACCTCATGATTCTTGACAAATGTATCTTTTCTTTTATGTACACTGAGAGCATATGCACCAAAGACAAACTCCTTGTGTGTCCAATCACATTTGGCCAATTAAGAATTCTATTCTATTCTATTCTATTCTATTCTATTCTATTCTATTCTATTCTATTCTATTCTATTCTATTCTATTCTATTCTATTCTTATCAGGGATCTTTCTCATTACTGCGAATAAGTAAGGGTTGATCACTCCACAACTCTCAGAAGAATCCTGATTTTCTTTGGTTTGTCCTAGAATTAATGTGTTGGAATGAGAAATGTTTGTCTCACTCTCACAAAATAGTAAATTTCAATAAAGGTAAGATTTAATTCAAGAAAGTTTAACTAAGTTACCTAGTTATCCAAAATACAATTAAACTATGGTAATCCCTGCCACAAGGTGTGGTGAAATCTTTTCGGGTCCAATTAAGATGATGGTTGTGAGATAAGAGTTTAAGGTTAACAAGAAGTAGCAAGGGAATTTGAGAGACAAGAAGTGGTCTGAAACCCAACCAATTTGTTAAAGCCAAAGCTTTAGAATATTTAGGAATAAAAGCAGTAGTTAGGCATGGGTCAAAGTTTCCAAGAAGGTTTTCATAAAACATACAATAGCAAAACATAAAGTGCTAGGTTGAGCTGTCATACAGATTCATTCCTGTATCGTACTGCATTCAATGGGTTGATAAATCCACTAACTTCCAATCTCCAGGTGAGCAGAGTTCCAGAGTTTTGGTGAAATACAGCATATTTTTCATTCTGAATGTGACTTAATTGTTTTAGGTTTTTTTTAAAAGTGATATTTGTTATTTCTTTTTATATTCTGTTTAGGGATTTTTGTATGCTACCCAGAATCACATTAGTTGATCTTGGTGACCATATAAATATTATAAAATAAATAGAAAAACCAAAAAATGCCAAAGCAACATAAGAAGTTGCATTTAGAAAGAAATTTATCAGACCAGAGAGATTATGCATGCAGCTTAAGAGTGCAGTGCAATAAAGCTCTAGGATGAGAGATGGTATATTGTCAAACACCTTACAAAGAACCAGAGTTAACATTTATTTACAAATGGTGTCCCTTTAGCACTGCTAAATTCTGCTTTCAGGTATCCTAGATCATAAGATTATGGAGAAACAGCATTTGCAAATAAAAGTTAAAACTGGTTTTTCGTGATGTTTCTGACTACATACCACCTCTCATCTTAGAACTTCACTGCACTGCACTGCAGCCCAAGTAATTCCTTGCAAAGGAAGGATATTAGAGTGGCAATTCAATGCAGGCTAATCCACACTGTTGTGTTTCTCATAGCCACCTTTGGTTGCAAAAGTTGGACCATGAAAAAACTAGACAGGAGAAAAATTGACTCTTCTGAGCTATGGAATTGGAGAAGGCTCCTGCTCATTCTTTGGACAGCAAAGGTGACAAACTGGCAAATACTGGAGCATATAAAACCAGACTTATGACTGGAAAGCAAAAATCACAAAATTCTACCTTACTAATTTTGGCCATGTCATGCAATCAAATTTATTGGAAAAGGCAATTATGCTCAGAATGGCCAGCTGTAAAAAGAAATGAGGGCTGCCAAAAAACCACGGTGGCTAGACACCATCAAAGCCAACAGCAGCTAGAGCATAAAACAACTGTAAGGTATGTTTTTTTTGTTTTTTTGTTTTTATTTGTTTTTGTCAAGTATGTATTGGTAATATACATAGATATAACATTGTTTATATACATAAGATGGGTACTGATAAGAGGGAACATTAGGACAGGGATGGTAGGCACGCTGGTGCGCTTATGCACGCCCCTTACTGACTTCTTAGGAATCAGGTGAGGTCAACAGTGGACAGTCTAAGGAAAACGTTTTGGGGGTTTGGTGACGAAACCACAGAGTCAGGTAGTGAGTTCCAGGCATTAACCACTCTGTTGCTAAAGTCGTTTTTTTCTACAGTCAGGTTTGGAGCGGTTCACTTTGAGTTTGTATCTGTTGTGTGCTCGTGTATTGTTGTGGTTGAAGCTGAAGTAGTCGTTGACAGGGAGGACGTTGTAGCAGATAATTTTATGAGTTACGTAGCAGATTATTTTATGAGTTACGTCAGCATTCCAAGTAATGCACCCATGAAAAGTAGAACTCTGAGGCAGATAGATTCCTCAAAGAACAGTTTATTGGATACACAATGTTGGCACAACTGGTGAAAACCGACTCTGAAATTTCCTGCGGTTTTCACCTAATTAAAAAAATGAAAGTTTTCCCCTTCTCCCAAGTCATCAGTCACATTGTCCAATAGAGGTGCTGGCTAATTGCTTGGTTACTTCACTCCTCCTCTCCCAGCTACCTGTTGGAATGATCTTGGTTCCCACAGGAAAACTTTTTGTTTTGACCACAAAACCCCAGTTAACTATTCCCCCCCTCCCTGTCCTCTCTTCTGCCTTGTGGCAACTCTGAAGCCACAAAGATGGCCTCAGCCAGGTCTGCTTCAGGTATGTCTATGGATATTTTCAGTCATCCAGATCATGGTTGTCCCAAAGGTGCTTTTTCAAAAGGCAACTGGACTTCGTTTTTGTTGAAAAACAAAACCTTTGGAACAACTGTAAGGTATCTTATAAGATTGGAAAATATGGATAGAGTTGGTCTATATCAGAATCACTGAGAATCAGACATGATTGAACAGATATCATCATCATCATCATCATCATCATCATCATCATCATCATCATCATCATCATCATCATCTCCTTCCCAATCTTCTATAACCTCACTGAAAGTTCACTTATATATCAATGTATGTGCCAGCTTTTTGTTTCCATGATCAAAGCTTCTTGTCATCTTGTTACTTGTAGGATTCATTCTCTGTTGGTGGTATTGAATTTGGATTGTTTATTTATTTATTTGCTCATGATCAGAGTTGGGTTCCTACTGGTACGGTCCAGTGTGCCGTTCCAGTAGGGACCCGCCGATTGCCCAATTTGCGCGTGATGGCTCTGGTGCCGTCTTCGCCGGTCCGTCACGCGCCACCATCTTTTTTTCTGGAATTTTTTGGCTTTTTTTGCTTCTTGCACATGTGTGGAAGCAAAATCTCATGAGGGGATCCATGAGCGCGAGAGATTTCAGTGAGATTTCGCTTCCGCGCATGCGCGGAAGCAAAAAATTGCCAAAAACAATGTGCGCGCGTGCATCCTCTTGCGAGATTTTAGCGAGATTTTGATTTTGCGCATGTACTAAAGCAAAATCGCACGGAGGGGCATGCACATGTAGCGAGCGCGCACACGCGAAACATGGCGATACGTGTGCAGCGCACCAGTAACGAGGTAAGAGCAACCCCCCCAGTCATGATAATATTTTTCATGCAGCACAATTTCTCACAGTGATAATGATTTAGTTATATTTTCCAAAAGGGGAAGAAATGCAACAATGTTCAGGGACAAAGCTACATACTGATTCCTCCCCCCCTCATTGTTCAAACGCAGCCTTGAGAGCCTTGTAGATTTCTAAATAAGCTTTCAAAACTAAATTGTGGATTTAAAGTATTAGAGGCAGAGGTCGTTAAAGGATAATTATCACTCAGCTGAATTGATGGTATAACATTATTTGTTGCATTCTAAATTGTATCCTAAAGGTAAATTAGTGCATGAATATATGAGTCTCTTTGGAAATAACTAAGGGCTAATAATGTTTTGTTATACATTTTGCCCCCATTCCACTTCTGTGTCTTAGTTCGAAACATGCTGTTCCATAGCTTATAATTTGTTCCAATCCTGAATCTAAGTCAGAACGTTCATCTCAATTAGGATGATAAAACCAATTAAATCAACAACCAAGTTTTTAAAAGTACAGTATGGAATTAACCCAATACGTCTGATTGCTGCAATAAATCTATTCAAGCCACTAAAAGAAGCCAACCAAAAGTCAGCAAAATCCAAGCATATCACCTCAATTTCAGGTACTGTGTTCTTAATAGCCTTCTATATAATCAAATCAAGGCTACTTTATTAAATTACCTTCATGCTAATATACAACAGAAGGCAAAATAATGATAATAAAAGAGATCGAACTAATTCTCAAAAATATTGAAATAAGGGGAAAGATGCCATAGTGGATTACAGAATGTAGAGTGGGTAAACAAAAGAAAAACAGTAGTAATTGGATATGATTTCCAAGAAGGCCTTTAGGAATTTATAGTCAGTGCATCAATGTATCATGTAATCAATATATTTATATTGAAGATTGTCTCATGGTCTCAAAATATAACTTAAGTAAATCGGGAATCAATAAACATTTGGGTAATCATTTGACAGCAGCAACAGTAATAAAACCAATGCAATGTCTGTTCCAAAATCATTATATACTTGGAAAAACTGGAATCAATGGTAGAAATAAATTGTGCAAACCAAAGCACAGAAATACAGGTTAAACAAACATTTGATCAGGCTTCAAGACAAACAAATCTCTCTCCAGCAGCACTATTGATTTTCATGGTATACTCAAAGTCAACGGTAGTGTAAATATATATTACATGCACATACAAATTCTTTCAGATTTACCTGAAGGTCTTTACCAATATCTTTAAACAACCAGATTGGATTTACCGTATTTTTCAGAGTATAAGACGCACCGGAGTATAAGACGCACCTTAGTTTTTGGGGAGGAAAATAGGGGAAAACAATCTGCCTACCAGGTATTCATCTGGCTAGCGTCCTTAGTCTGGTCAGCTTCAGCACATTATTTTATCCCCTGGTTAGGACTTAAAAAAACCTTCTTCTGAGAGAGTAACAATGAAAGAGCCTGCAAGCCGGTAAGAGCTGGGAAGATAGTTATCACCTGGTTAGGGCTAGAAAAAAACTTATTCAGAGCAAGTAGAGCAATGAAAAAAAATTCTGCAAAGACTTAGGGCTGGAAAAACATTCTTTGGAGAGAGTAACAATGAAAAAGCCTGCAAGGTAAGAGCTGGGAAGATCTGTTAGCACCTAGTTAGGGCTGGGAAAAAAGCTACATTCGAAGTATAAGACGCACCCAAATTTTCAGCCACTTTTAGGGAGGAAAAAGGTGCGTCTTATACTCCGAAAAATACGGTAATAAATAAAATGTATGCATATGTCTCTGTGTTGCATTATTTTTTAATTTGACTGGTGCTTAAGGAGGCATAGGTTCAACCTTATTAGCAATAGTCATCATACATTAGTTTAATTTACTCCACTTGGTTATTAAGATGCTTAAAAAGTGTTAATTTGGAAATTAAAATATTTTAACTATTAGCTATTTAAATGAATAATTAACCATATTCCTCCACCTCTTTTAGAGCCAGCTTGGTCTTAGGGCACCAGGCTAGAAAATGTGAGTTCTTACAGGAGTTGTAGTCTCATAACATTTAGGCATGAAAGCAGGCTGGGTTATCTTTGGACCAGTCACACTCTCTTAGCCCACAATGTCAAGCTTGAACGACAAGTTGGTCAGTCAATTCCTGCTACAACTAACAGAACAACACTCAGTTGATCCAAAATAAGCAGACCTCTGGGTTAAAAAAAAATCTGCACCGCTTTAATGGAATAACAGAGTTGGAAGAGACCTTGGAGGTTTTCTAGTGCAATCCCCTGCTCAAGCAGTAAACCCTATACCCATGATGGTGAACCTATGACATGCATGCCAGAGGTGGCACACAGAGCTCTCTCTGTTGGGATGTGCGCCATCGCCCCAGGTCAGATCTCCATGGTATTTCTTTCGTGAGTTTCTGTTTCCCTGCAAACTACGAAATAGAAGTTCACGGAAGAAAAAGATCTTACCTCTTACCGTGCTGCCGGCCAGCTGGTCTTTGGGTCTGTGCTGCGCATGTAGTAGCAGTGTCTAAAAGGTTCGCCATTGCTGCACTATACCTTTGCTGACATTCAGTAATGATTTAAATTGTTGCATAAAATATTAGACTAGCTCCACTAGTTTAATGTATGGTCCTTGGTGCTCTCTGAACTTGGTTATTTTCTTGCAGATGTTTCATTAACCAGAGAGTAGACCTAGCACTGATGAAGTTATCTAGTTTGGGTAATAAAATGTCTGCAAGAAAACAACCAAGCTCAGAGCGCACCAAGGATACTTCATATCAACCCTGAGCTACAAATATTCTTCTTTATTCTAATGAGCTAGTCTAGAATGTAAATTTCTAGCTGCTGTTTCAATGGGAAAATGCAATCTAATGCCTACCAGTCAATTGATGATAGGATTAGCTGACTCAACACAGCAGATTATTGGTTACTTGCCATTAATGACAGTCCGTTTCCTAACAGGCATCTGATCTACATATTCATTGCATTTTGCATATTAACAGTTCTAAACATCTGGAAAAGAGACAAGTTCAGCTGTGTCAGGACAAATGTCCCCTAAGCAAACTTGAAAGCGTATGCAGAAATACCGGTTAACTGCAGGTTAAATGCAGAAATATATACAGTATCACATGAAGTAAGAATCATCTTTTTTTTTAAACCAGTATGTGCAAAAGAGGTGATGTAACAAGAGATCAATAACTTCTTCCAGAAAGTTATAAGATTTTCCAAAACGAAGGTTGGTAATGAAAGTGCATCATTTCATCATCCAGAACTGGAACACTTAGACAGCAAAAACAATCACAACATGATACCAGTGGGAAATAAATCCACAACAATAAATCTTACCATTTCTATAACCAGCATAAAATGTGAAGAGTTTTAATGAGAATTACAAAAGATCTGGTCTTAAAATTTAGGCTTTAGGAAACTCTCTGGTGTAGTTTTGCAGGTTGGATAGAGACTCTTTTAGCTTCCTAACCTGGGGCAAGAGACTGACTTCAAAAACATTCCCCATTCCATGATTTAAAAGCCAGATGTTCTTTCCAGTCCTCTGAGATGATGCAAATTCTATTATAAAGATTGTTTACACAATGTGAGATAATCTTATGTCCATCAAAAGTTTTGGAGAGCAGGTTGCAACTGAATCGATACTAACAACACTTCAGCATGATATATTACTTGAAAGTAAGCTATGGACCTCAAGCTTAAAAAAGGGTAGAAACAAGGGAGAAGTGAGACAGCGCAAAAAATGCAACAGAAGAATTAGCCTATCCCAGTGATGGCGAACCTTTTTTTCCTCGGGTGCCGAAATAGTGCGCGCGCACGCTATCGTATGTGCGTGTGTGCCCACACCCATAATTCAAAGTTCCCCACTCGCCCCATCCCCTGCGCATGCGTGCGTGACCCCCCCTCACTCCCCCATTTTTCAACTTCCAGTGGGCCCGGTAGGCCTGTTTTTTGCCCTCCCAGGCTCCAGAGGCTTTCTTGGAGCTTGGGGAGGGCGAAAACGTTCTCCCTGCCACCCCGGAGGTCCTCCAGAGGCCGAAATCGCCCTCCCAGAGCCTCCGCACGAGTCAAAAATTAGCTGGTGGGCACGCACATGCGCACAGGAGCTGAGCTAGGGCAACGGCTCACGTGCCGGCAGATATGGCTCCACGTGCCACCTGTGGCACCCGTGCCATAGGTTCGCCATCACTGGCCTATCCTAATATTCCCCACCTCCCATACTATCTTTAATTGTGGAGATTTTTGTACCTGTGAATCCTAATTTTCATTGTGAAACTTGAACTTGAAAATTCCCTCATTACTACTCTGGCGGGAATAGAGACCTCCAACTGAAATAGAAATTCAAAAGCCTGTTTCTGTTTAATTTCATTGGAAGAACATAATCCGACTCCTCTTCCAACCACAAGAGTTGGCAGTGCTAAGGAATTCCACACAAGTTCCTTGAGTAGGACCCAAGGAAAATGGGCAGTTATCTTACAGTGAGATAGACTAATGGTCCCTCTAGCCCAGTTTATCCACTGTTTTACAGCTCCTTTATAAGAGCTTTTTTATAAGGATCTTTTCTGTCTGAGTATCATCAGGATTGAATTGGAGATTTTCCGTATGCAAAGCATGTGCTTTTGTCTATTCTGCTATAGGAATTGGGGGAAAAAAATCAGTTTCTAACCTGTATCATTTTGTACTTGTTCCTCCACAACAGCAACCCATTTCAGCTGCATTAATTTGTTCAAATGAAAATTCTCATTTAAGCAGTTAGTTAGATGCCAGCGGCTCAGATTAACTCATGGTGCTGCATGAACAAGTGCCCACCATTTCAACCTGTCTTCTGGAGTATGTATGTATGTATGTATGTATGTATGTATGTATGTATGTATGTATGTATGTATGTATTTATTTATTTATTTATTTATTTATTTATTTATTTATTTTTATGTATTTATTTAGTTTCTCAAACATGTATGAGATAACAGATATAAGTATAAACATAAATATGAACACTGGAAATGGATATGAATAAATGGGGACAGTAGGAGAAGGACGGTAGGCACTCTGGTGCGCTTATGCACGCCCCTTACAGACCTCTTAGGAATGGGGTGAGGTCCACAGTAGACAGTTTAAGGTTAAAGTTATGGGAGTTTGAGGATGTAACAACAGTCATGTCACGTAGTGAATATTGTCAGTTGTATGTCTATGCAGGGTGATGCACCCCTATCCTAATATTATGATACATTCCATTACAAGCAGGACACGTGATGTGATCTTCTGCACCTGTGTGCATTCCTGATTCTCCATTGTTCTCTTGTGGTTTGGCTCTGACCGGAATGGTCGCATTTAATTAGCAAGAATGTAACTATTCAGAATTTATTGTTTTTGTACCGAAATAAATATTTTCTATTAGACTTTTAACTTCAGCTTTATTTTTAAATGTCTGAGTTCCGAGAGAAAGATCAACATCGCCTCTATGGAGATTTATTCTCCTTAACAAGTCAGGTAGTGCATTCCAGGCATTGACCACTCTGTTGCTGAAGTCGTATTTTCTGCAATCGAGTTTGGAGCGGTTTACTTTAAGTTTGTATCTGTTGTGTGCTCGTGTATTATTGCGGTTGAAGCTGAAGTAGTCATTGACAGGTAGGACGTAGGGTTTTTTGGTAGGTTTTCAAACAATATTCTCATAATCACTTTAATCCAATTCATTTGCTTTATCTGTTGCTTTTCTTTCTTATGTTCCCTTCAACCTTGCCAAGAAAATCTTCCTGCAATGTTCTTGATTGGTTTGAAGAAAATTGTCCCTTCATTGATTTTCTTTTCTCCATATTAACACCAAGCAACTGGATGTTATACAAGTTTTTGTCAGGGCAGACAAGGCTAATTGTCAAACTGTGGGAGTTTTAGACTAAAATATGCAGATGATATTAGGTTGATAACCCATGTGGGATATATTTGACATTCATTCTTCTTACACAGCAGCTGGGTTGTTTATAGCTTACCAGGATATTTAAATTCAGCCTTTGTTATTTGTAAACCAAAGTTTATAGCTTAGCATGATGTATGAGTCACTCAACTGCATGTTATTTAATGTTATGTAGGTAAACTACTATGATTTAGTTAGTTGCACCCATATTTGCACCCATCGGTGGAAATTGGTGAACTTTTCTTGGTGATTTTGAATGCTCAGATTATTTATTTATGTGTTTATGTGTTTATTAAATTATCGAGTGAGTCTGGGTGGCTTACAAATAACGATATAAAATAATGTAAACATAAAAGGATTAAAACATTGGCCATCAATATAAATTTAATAAAATAAATAAATTAATCAAAACTAAAACTTTAACAGTACACTTATGTCTAATAGTACCAGTGTACAGGTAATCCTTGACTTACTAGCCTTGACTTACTATCACAATTGAGCCCAAAATTTCTGTTGCTATCTGAGTTTCGCCCCATTTTACAACCTTTCTTTGCCACATTCTTTGTTAAGTGAATTGCTGCAGTTGTTAGTTAGAAACATGGTTGTTAAGTGAATCTGGCTTCCCTATTGACTTTGCTTCTCAGAAAATTACAAAAAAAAGTGATCACATGACCTCAGGCCACTGCAATTGTCATAAATATGAATCAGTTGCCAAGCGTCTGAATCACATGATCATGGGAATGCAGAAATGGTTGTAAAGTGTGAAAAACAGTCATAAGTCATTTTTTCAATGCCGTTGTAAGTTCTAACAGTCACTAGATGAATAAATTCTAAGTTGAGGACTATATGAATATTCAAGGAAATGTGATCAAATTAACCTTTGGGAGAAAAATATATTATATGAACAGCATAGAAAGCATTTCCCTATAAATAGAACTCTCTTAATTCAATACATATTACTGTATTTTATTAAGAACTAGTAGCTGGATACTCATGCTTCGCTACGAAACTGAACTCCTTAGCATGGAGTTGAATGTCTAAACTCCCAGCCCGCAGGCCAGATGAGTCACACGCTGGCCACGCCCACTGGCAGTTGGAACAGAGTTCTTTTCAGGTGGGGAGGAGGAGTAGAACATCTAATTCCTTAGAATCAGAGCGTGTTAATAATAATATAAGAAATAACTAATGATCTGATGGTCATTTGGAAAAATCCTTTCTTAGCGAGCACCTAGAAGCCAAGAGGAACATACGTGCCAAGTTTCAAGTTTGTAGGCTTTACGGTTCTGGAGATTTCATGATGATGGGTGAGTGGTATTTGGCTTATAGATAGATAGATAGATAGATAGATAGATAGATAGATAGATAGATAGATAGATAGATAGATAGATAGATAGATAGATAGATAGATAGATAGATAGATAGATAGATAGATAGATAAAGCATCCAGAAATAAGCAAATAAAGCTCAACCTCTTAAGTCTAAACTTTGAAAAATATCTCATGTATATACATATGAACCAAAGGGAAAAATGATGGAAGTCCTTTGGCTCAATTTAATGAATCAAAATTTAATTCAATTATTATAAATAATTATGAAGTCTTTTCAATGTTTTTATTTGAAAAATAAAAAAAATAAAAAGGCAATTATCTGAAAAAAAGGCAATCGAATTAACTTATTTGTTTATTAGATTTATTCGCTGCCCATCTTGCTTTGATTCCTTTGATCCTATTTTGTGGAAATTGAATAATGCAAATATGAACCAGGAACCATTTTACCCTCAGACATTTTTGTGTGAACTGCCACCTCATAAAAACAACAACCCTCACTTCCACAATTGTTTCTTACTAAGGTAAATTGTTCTATCATACACATTTCCCTGCTGCATAAAGGTAGACCATGCTGCCATACCAAGAGCAGGAAAAAAAATCTCTCAGAGGTGGCCCATGATTGGTGGTGACCTATATAGTTATATTCATGCCACCCTGTGTGCTTTCTCTGTTTTCCATCAATGAAACAAACTAGATGGAAATTCTGTCCTTTGTAAGTGTCTAGTTCAAAAAGAATTTCAGATCAAACCCTGCAGTTATCAAATTCTTGGTGGTAGCAACTAAAAGAAAAGTTCATAGTCACCATCTAAAAGCTTACTTGGCCTTTACTCGTTCCTGTCTTTCAATATGAGCAGAGAACCTTTTGATGCATCTTTCATCCTGGGAGATAACAAAGCTTGCTTTCCTGAGAATCTGGCAATTCTTTTGCTCACATCTCTTCAAAACCTTGGCAATTGAATTTGCTTTATGAAGTCAAGAATCAGACGCCCCTGTTGGTAGAAAGCATATCAACCAAAGCTTTCAACATATGATGCCTGTTTTCTTTACAACATCAAAAAACCAAAAATACACTTTGGTTTTTAAGATCAGAAATAAAAGCTAAGTAAGCAGATACTCTAAAAAAAAAGATAAATGTAGATGTCTGATTTCAGCCTCTAAAGTAGGGATTCCTAACTTCTTGCCATCACATCTCCCTTTAATACAATCTTATGTACAAATTTCCCATAAAAATCCAAGGAACAAAATGAACATAAATGAAAGATGAATGCAATACAAAGAAAATTTGAGAAAGGTAGATTTATTGTAAGAGTGTTCACTGGAAGGTTCTTCGCCCCTTCCTTGGACTTTGTCTGCAACTCCCCAGGGGAGGTTTAACTCACAATTTGGTAAATGCTGCTCTAAACCAAATATTTGTTTGGTAAAATGTCATCTATCAAGTTTGATGGAATGTTTTTATTGGGGATATCTGAGGATGCCCTCTAGTAAAGCCTCTTCTCTGTTAGTGTCCTTGAATAAAATTACCTTGATGTGATGACAGGATTAAATTAGGCACTGTTTTATTTTCCTACATCTCAAAAGTGATGATAAGTCAGGAACATTCTGGAAATTAAAAAAAGATGTCTGGGTCCAATATTTGGCCCCGTATTTAATTATCTTTAAGGACTTACCATATTTTTGGAGTATAAGACGCACCTTTTTACCCCCAAAAGAGGGTGAAAACTTGGGTGCCTCTTATACACCGAATGTAGCCCCACCCAGCCACCCCCACCCTTTGGCCTCTAGCTGCCAACAATTTACCTCATTGCAGCAAACAGAGCAGAACCTAATTAGCACAAGGAAGTGATTATCTGCCTCCTGACCCACAGCTGAGAGGCTGCAGCCATGTGGTAAAATGAAACTTACTACAGTGGCTGCAAGGAGACAAATTGCTGGGAGATGAACTGCTGGCAATGTTGGACTGCTGAAACTGAAAGGAGGTAAGTTAATAATTATAAATGTTTGTAGAGTGTTCAAATTATTAGACTTATTTTTTGAAGACTGCTTTATATATTTATTTATTTATTTGGTCGTTTTTATATGCCGCCCAACTCCCGTAGGACTCAGGGTGGCATACAACATAATTCAAAAACAATTTATAAAAATGATACCAATGATTAAAAAATTACAAAATTTCAAAAACAATTTATAAAACCGATACCAATGATTTAAAAAATTACAAAATTATTGTAATTATTGCTTTATTATTGTTCTAGACAACTTAACAAAATGAAGAAGCTTTTTAAAATAAATGCTTGCTCTGAAGAGGCCCAGTGCTTTTGTATCTTCTTTTAAATAGCAGAGAATGTATACCTCCAGAAAGCCACATCAAATGTAAAGATCTGTAAAAGTATAATCTGAAATATAACAGTGTCCTGTTTAGTATTAAGGCAGCTGAGTTAAACCCTCACTTAGTCATGTTGGAGTAGATCTATTTAAATAATTGGGAGGAGTTAGTGTGATTACATTTAAGAAAACTTTCTGGCATTATGTAAATTTCTCCAATTCTTTGCTATTTCTATAGGTCAGGCACACATGCACAAAAATACACAGCAAACAGTGTATATCATATGTACTGTTTGCTGTTTGCTGTTTGGCAAATTGCTGGGAGGCAGAGACCTTTTTTCCTTGTTTTCCTCCCCCAAAACTAAGGTGCGTCTTATACTCCGGTGCGTCTTATACTCTGAAAAATGTAGTACATAGCTTGAGACCATAATATGATTGATTGCTTATTTGTACTCTATGACTATCATTAAGTGTTGTACCTTATGATTCTTGATGAACGTATCTTTTCTTTTATGTACACTGAGAGCATATGCACCAAGACAAATTCCTTGTGTGTCCAATCACACTTGGCCAATAAAAAATTCTATTCTATTCTATTCTAAAGCAGTGGGTCCCAACTTTTCTGGCACCAGGGAATGGTTTCAGAAGAAAAATTGTTTTCCATGGCCTGAGGAGGGGGGATCGTTTTGTGTACAACCTAGATCCTACACATGTGCAGATGATGCTTTGCTCATTTGTCACTTGCATGGCCTGGTTCCTAACAGGCATGGACTGGTAGTGGTCCACAGCCCAGGCTTTGGGTTCCCCTGCCATAAAGAGCATATTTTAGGAGCCGAGGTGGTGCAGTGGTTAAAGTGCAGCACTGCAGTTGAGCAGTTCAGCTGTTCAAGTCTCACCGGCTCAAGGTTGACTCAGCCTTCCATCCTTCTGAGGTGGGTAAAATGAGGACCCAGATTGTTGGGGGCAATATGCTGAACTCTGTAAACCGCTTAGAGAGGGCTGTAAAGCATTATGAAGCGGTATAGAAGTCTAAGTGCTATTGCTATTGCTATATTTTTCCATTTGATTCTTCCCATATCTCCAATTGCAACTTAAGATATTTCTGATATTTAGCTCATTGCTGAAGCTGGCGGAGAAACTGTTTTTTCTTATACACTTTTTCCACCTTTCTAAAACTTACCCATTCCTGGGAACCCCCCCCCAATATTTTTCACTAATCAAAGAATGTCAGTTAGTTTATAATATTTTACATTAATATTTTGTTTTATTTTGTATGGCGTTTATTAGAAAACCAGTCTCTATCTGTAAGGAACAGCTTTCTTTCTTTTTTGTCTAGGTTTTTTCCTCCGCATTTCTTTTTTGGGTTATTATTTTTTACAGGTTTAACTTTGTTTTGTTTAATTTTGTTGTTTCATTACGTTTTGGTATTTTGTCTTCGTCTATATCAATCCTGCCATTTTAGCTTTTCTTGACCACTTCCCACAGGGACATTTCTGCTCCTTGTCTGGTCATTCTTCCTAATCTAAAAATGTTCAATGGGAGGACTATTCAAAATATCGTTATCTGAAATCATATACAAGCATAGGAAGCTGGGATTATAGAATTATATAGTACAAAGCAAGGATGCAATAAGAACTCCCAGACTGCTTTTATTCATGTGTTTATTAATAGCAATAGCAATAGCACTTAGACTTCTATACTGCTTCATAGTGCTTTACAGCCCTCTCTAAGCGGTTTACAGAGTTCAGCATATTGCCCCCAACAATCTGGGTCCTCATTTTACCGATCTCGGAAGGATGGAAGGCTGAGTCAACCTTGAGCCTGGTGAGATTTGAACAGCTGAACTGCTGAACTGCAGTGCTGCACTTTAACCACTGCACCACCTCCGCGCAGTGGTTAAAGTGCAGAGACTCCACTCCATTAAGGTGGAGTCTCTGAATGTTTTGAATCTGGCTTTTTATAATCCAGACTGAGGAGCTGTATATGAGATAGGCTACTAATGAACACTCCTACCAACTTGTCATCCCTTCAAGGTCCAGAAACTCAAAGCATGAGTACTGTGTGAGTACTACACTACATTTCATGTAAGGTTGCAGTAACAGAATTTGCAAGTCTGAAAGCACTCCTCCCCTTCCTTGTCTGTACTTTCCAGAGAACTAGGAAAAGACCCATTCCCAAACCCCATTCCTTCTACGGACTGAGATATCTCATCTGACTGCTTTTTCCTCCTGTCTCCCAAGGTTATTCTCACAGACCATTACTCCTCTTTTATGTTTGAAATTCATTCCATTTGTTTCTCAATCTCTTCACAATCTGTCATCCCACACATGAAAGAAGAGGTGTTATGTAGGGAAGAAGATTGATTGCTCCCCAGATGAAATAGAAGTTCTCATGGTTCAGAGGAGTAGGGATCCTCAGTTTTTGACTCAGCTTTCTTGCTAGATACATGGTGTCAAATCTAAACTGCAAAGGTTTCAAAGAATGGGAAATCTATAGGAAGGGGGTGATCTGCAAGGTATTGGGGGAAACCCTATTTAAGATGAGGGCTTTTTTGCAATTGAAGCTCTATGTGTTTGGAACAACACACATAAAAAAGCAGATGGATCACACATTTTACCACCCTGTAGATGTTACTGATCCCTAGATTTTATTTTCAGCAGAGAAACCAAATTCGCCAGATCATTGGGGCTCATGTTGGCAGGAAGGACTAAAGAATTCTGTCCAGAACAAATCTACTACCAAGAAAGTATTTCTTTCCATTATTACACTGTAGGAGAACTGTGTTCATCGGAAAAAGATAATCAATAAAGGTTCTCAGTCATCCAGGTAGAGTTGTCTACAAGTTGAGTCATGGCACTTTGACTTCTTTTTCCTTTTTCTTTTCTTTTTTGAAACATTTTGCTGCAAGCCAAAAAACAAAAGAAGTCCAGTTGCCAATGACTCAGCTTCCAGACAGCTGAAAAAAGAGAGAGCTGTATTCACAAACATTCATGCCTTTTAATAACATTGGTTAGGTGGAAAAGGTGCTACTAGACTCTTCCTGATGTATTCCTTTATTATGCAACTCAAAAGAATAAGTTTATTTTGTGGGAAGATTTTATTTTTAAGAATTTAGATTCTTCCCCAAGATTTCACACAGCGTTCTCGATATCTGGTGCTAGTATGACAACTTCAAAAAGAGGGAGTTTGGGGAAATCAGAACAGGCTTAATGCTCTGGTCTACAAGCTTTTACAGCTCTTGTTATGCAGAAGCAAATCCTTACATGAAGACACAGCAGCTCAGTGCAAGATCCCCCAATTCTTCCTAAGCTCATTCATCTGTAGCAGGATTCTGAAGGAGCAGGGTGGCTGACAAGGTTAGAACACTGGGCTGTTGATTGACAGGCTCACGTTCAAGACCCTTTGCTGCTGTAGGGCAGGGTGAGCTCCCATCACACACTCCAGCTCTTTCTGCTGACCCAGCAGTTTGAAAGCAGGCAACCTCAAGTAAATAAATGGGTACCTCTTTGGTGGGCATCTTCATGGGGATGTGAAAGGAGCCCCCCAGCTTGAGTGTATTTATTTATTTATTTATTTATTTATTTATTTATTTATTTATTTATTTATTTATTTATTTATTTATTTATTTATTTATTTGTGAGATTTATATACCGCCTCACAGTGCAAGCACTCTCTAAGCGGTTTACACCAGTAAGCAATGTATATTTATATTGCCCCCAACAATCTGGGTCCTCATTTTACCTACCTTGGAAGGATGGAAGGCTGAGTCAACCTTGAGCCTGGTGAGGTTTGAACCGCTGACCTGCAGATCACAGTCAGCTAAAGTGGCCTGCAGTACTGCCTCTAACCGCTGCTCCACCTCGGCTCTCATAGAATTAAATTTATATGCCGCCCAACTCCCTGGACAACAGTGATGTCACCACACCAGTAAATCTTTTCACTATGGAAGAACTTTAGTGCTTCTGACACTACTAGTAGTAGTAGTAGTGGCAGGATTCTGCTAAGAGGCGAGTTCTTTTTTTTGGGTGGTCATCCCTCTTACCATGGGAAGCAGCAGTAAATTTATTAAAAAGGCAACTGAATTTTTTTAAAAATAAAATAAAATGACAACTCACCTTGCTCTGCTACACATTCAAAACTGATGAGTGTCTGTTTTCCTGCCAGTAGATGATGCTGAATGAGAGGGTACTCATGACTCATTGTCTTGAAAGCAACCTGTCACGATGTGAATATTGCCAGTTGTGCATCTCTACTATTTCTAGGTTTACTGTATTTTCTAATCAAGCAGACATGTGATATGTTTTATTACGCATGTGTGCATTCCAGGAGTTTGTCTCCTCCTACCTTCTTCTCCTGAAGCCTCGCCCGAGGCAGACGTGAATTCTTAGCTGAGAAAATGTAGCTTATTTAAGGTTTATATTCTTTTGTTACTTTTGTACTAAAATAAATATTTTGTTAATTAGAATTGAATCTCGGTTTTATTTTCTAAGTACGAATGACTTCAAAGAAGCAAGTTCCTATATCACCTCTTTGATAGGAAAATTCCTATCCGTCACAACCGATGTGAGATTTCAGGGTGCAGTAAGGCTACCTTTCCCCATGATGAGATCCAGTAAAAGAATAGGATAGCACTTTTTATATCAACATATTTTCCTCCCACCACAAGGGGGGAGAAAACATATTTTATGACTGTCAAGAAGAAGCCAGACACATGTGGATAACAATCTTCTCTAATTTTGTGTCCTTTGTCGAATCAACAATGTCGATATACATCATGTCTTCCATTCCTCATCATTGAAATGTTTGATATGCGGATTAATTATGTTTAGAATCATTCACATAAACAAATGAAATATTTGATAGTACAACTGTCATGTGAGAGACCTGAAACCCACTCCCCAAAACTTAATAATGATAACTTTTTTTAAAAAAAAATATGCAGGTGAAAATCTTTGCTGAAAAGCAAAATTAGCTTCAAACACGCATTCCACAGCCAGCAATTTTTTAAAAAATGGAGGCTGAATTTCCTTTTGTCTGGCGTACAAAACTGCATACTTTGTTGGCATTTAACAAAAATAACCACAAAGAAAAATAAAAACAAAAACAAGGAGAAGAATGAACAGGAAAGAACACAGCTTGATTTAATGATCCCGGGGTGAGTTTGTGATGCTAACACAAAAGAGGGAGGGGAAAAAAAACCGTATCTGCAATCTTTGGCTCCACTGTAAAGGCAACCAATTTGTTTGGAAGTTACAGAGAGACAATAAACAAGATGCCCTGTGAAGCCAGATTCAATTTTCAGGGGAGAGTTACCCTTTAAGCCAATTAAGCGAAGATGGAAAGAAGAAAAAACCCTGATATGCATATCAAAAGAAAATGTTAAACTTGAAATTATTTCTTCGCCTCTATTCCTCTCAAGGGAGCATTTGCATCTCAACTGAAATTAAAGAGTAGATGTTCTGTAAGTGATCTTCTCCCCCAATCTCCACAGCCCCATTAATTATATATCATAATCACTTACTTAAAGTCCAAGAGCCCCAGAGAGCAATGAATGCTATTTCCAATGAGAATGCCCATGTTGACTTTGCAAGCACATCATCACTGATAAAATATTCATCTTATTTTCTGCAGGGCTATTTATTTTTATCCTTCAAGTAGCAACAGTTGAGTTCCTAACGTTTTATTTATATTAACAAATTAGCATATTATGGTGATTAGTGTCACTCATTGCAGAAGCCCAGGGACAAGAAAGCTAAGACTGTGTGATTCCCTTTTTTAATTTCAAATACCCCATGTTAACATCGAGATAAAGGACATGTGATTGTATGGCTGTTAAGGACATCTTTACCTCTTCACCTGCAGAAGCTCAGGTGAGGCTCTTGTAAAGGTCTGACAAGATTTGTCAATCTTGGCTTTACACCTGACAGAAAAGCTTCTCATACAGAACATACAAACCAGTGATGGGTTCTAAATCCCATCACTACCGGTTCACGTGCCCGACGCATGTGCAGAAGCGTTTGGGGCAAATGGGTGGAGCCTCCTGCCACCACCGCCACTACCGGTTCGTAGAACTGTACCATACCAGTAGCAACCCACCACTGATATAGACATTACACCTGTTGTGTCCCAGCACGGAGACCCCTCAGAAATGACGCACACACAACTGTTTGCAATAATACTAATTTACTACTAATAATGTTTTTAGTAGCTAGGTTTTAAAGTCCATGAAGAACGGAAAAGGTTCTTTGTGCAAAAAGTCCGATACTGTTCCTTCTTAAGATTTGGCCAGAATTCCAACCCCCAAAGAAAACAGGCAATTAGTCCTCAGTTATCAGTAACTCACAGAAGTTAGCAGAAAGCCCAGAATTAATTATTTCACGAACTGAAAATCCAGAAATCCAAGCCGTAGAAATTCAGAGCAGCAAACATGATAAGGCAATTGCAACGAGTTGCTTCCAGCGTCAACTTCAGCGTGCTGAAGCTTTAAATAACCTTAGGGGGTGGCCAATTAGCCTGCAGCTCTACATGTGAGGAGACCTCCTCCTGCAGAGCCAGTCTCACCTGATAGTTGCCCTGCATGCCCTAGCATCAAGCAGAGGCTCCTCCTCTTCTCCTGAGTCACTCAGTTCCAACTGAGGAGGTGCAGAAGGCCCTGGCTGGCTTACATCCTCTAGCACCGAGTCCTCCTCGCTATCGGACTCAGGTGCCAGGTGCATGGGATGATAGTGCCATGCCACAGTCGGCTCTTGGTCCTCCGGATCCATAACCAGCTGCTCAGGACGCGGGCAAACCACAACAACACCTGACAGAAACGCTGCTCTTACAAGTATTCACTCATGGTGTGAGTGAGTATTTGTAAGAGAATGAGTATTTGTAAGAGTACTCACTCACACCAGGGCTGACTTTGAGAGTTTTTTTTAAAAATAATATTTTTATTTTATTTTATAACATATAAAGTTTCCATTTTTAGTTAAACAGTGTGTTGTCTGGGTACAAATATTTTTAGGAAATAATAATCAAAGTGTCTACAACAATATTCATTACATTGGTATTAGTTCTATAATGATAATAACAATAATAATAATATTTGCTTATCCATTTTAACAAACCTCCCTTGTATCATTAGCCCTTTTCTTTTATCTACATGTTTCTAACTTCTGTTTTTATTAGCTAGCCATTGATAAAATAAGTCCCATGTCAAAAAGTATTCAGTTTCTTCTGCTTCCTTAATTGTAAGTGTTAGTCTATCCATTTCTGCACATTCTAATATTTTTTTAATCACATTTTCATCTGTAGGGATCTCTTCACTTTTCCATTGTTTTGCAAATACAACTCTAGCTGCAGTTAATACATGTAAAATCAAATTTGTATTACCCTTGTTATACTTATCCGTTAAAATGCCCAAGAAAAATATTTCTGGTTTTAAATCTATATGTTGCTTTATTATTTTTTCCAACCATGTGTGTATTTTTGTCATATATATATATATATATATATATATATATATATATATATATATATATATATATATATATATATATATATATATATATATGATATATATATATATATACCTTTCCAACATTTAGCGGACATGTCCTTAAACATCTTTGTCAACCTTGTGGGTGAAAAATGCCATCTATAAAACATTTTATAATCTTTATATGCAGTTGACATCATTAATTTATAATTCCCATCCAACTGACTTAGAGAGTTTTAAGTGGCACACCAGCTTATTCATTTCTGAGCACCCCTGGAAAGCTCATAAAAAAGCAGGGGAAATATATATTTTACATGACTCATAATTAATGTCTGGAATTTAGCACTATCATGTGAGGAACCAGCTACTAATTTCAATGGTTTTAAAAAGAGACTGGATGTATTATATAGAGGATGATCTACAGTATGTTACTGCTAGTTTATCTTCTGGCTGGAAGACAATATCACTAACAATGGAAGAACATTGTCACCTTCCTATTCCTGCTTGTCAGCTTCTGGGTGCCACAGAATTCTGGAGTTAATAGACTTTTGGCCTGTTTTATCAGGACTGTTTTTATGTTCTCAAGATGTTTATAAGCCACCAAATAATCAAACTTTAATAGAGGTCTTATAGTTGCCTCCTTTGAAGGTTGGCAATGGGGCAAGACTTTCTATGCCCAGAGAGGCATTGAGCTTTGTATAACTTCCTAAAACATCTGGTCTGTATTCTCTGGTTGATTTAATTAATCAGGATAAAGCTAAATTGGGCAATATTAATATTTATGGAATAGTTGTAGACTAAAGAAAATAAAGAGACAGGTGTTATTTTATTTCTTCTGATGCCTCAGAAGTCTTCTGATGCTTTCTCCCCCTCTAATAATGTTTAATAATGCAAAAATTCCTTAAATAATTGCACTGAGAATTTTCTTGGCTGATTTCTGGGTGGGTGGAGTGGAAATGTCCAGCATCGTGATTTCATGAATGCAGGTGCCATTAGCAACTGGGGCCAGGAGAGAGAAAAAGATTTCCATAGCTCGGCATTAATGTTTTTGGCATGTCAAAAGTGACTGATTCAATCAGCTATATACCCAGTCAAGATGAAAATCAAGTCAATGAAATGATCCTTTAGAAGGGCCAGCTGGCTGAGGCCAACTTCATCTAACATTCTGTGTTGCCCAGATGCCAAAATTTAGACTCTGCAAAGTGGTGTCACATAAATTCCAAAGAGCGAAAAGTCAGTGCCTGTCAAAATGCCAGCTAGTATATTTTAATCTCAGTCATCCCATCAATATAACCAGTGCTAAAGATGCTAGGCATTGTGTCGGTGTATGAGAGTTCATGAACTGGAATAGACATGGTAACAGGTCAGCCAATGTGGACTGTTTGGTGACTCAGGCAGCTCAGAGCCTGGGCGTGGCTTAGCTTGACTGATTTGTATATAAGAGTTGCTTTGCCTTGCAATATTGCCTCTGTATTATATTGCTTCTATGAATATAGTTTCTGTGATTATTGATTCTGTACTTCTGGATTCTGAGTTCTGGTTCTGGATTCTGCTGTATGGTATTGTATATAAAGAAGTTTCTTATATAAATGAATCCTGCTGAATTATTTACTTACGTGCTGGTTGGATTGCTGCAAACTCTAACACATTGTAGTTGTGCAACATATAGAAAAGTATAGATTTACAATCTCTGCAATATACAATATTAGCACCCAGATATACCAGTGGCCTGTCAGAACAAGCTCCTGGATAAACAATTCTTGCAGTCTAAAACCAAGTCACCATTCTGCCTTCTAACCCTAATGCGATGCAATATAGAGTATTCCTGGGATATTGTTAATGAATTAACTCTCCCTCTCTTACCCAGGTCTCTTCAATTCATGCCAAATCAGCATTTTCATCTGAAAATAAGCCTTGGATAATAGATCTTTTTATGACCAACTGATTTAGCATTAAAAGGCAGGCCCATTAGATTGCAGTGTCCATCACTGTCACCTAAACTTCCTTGAATAGACTAAACCTTGAAGGGAAGAGAGGTTAGCTTTTTCTCTGCACAATAGTCAGATTCACTAAACATCTTCAGAAGTTTGTTTTTTTTTCAGCTACTGGAGCTTGTGAAGGAGGCCTCAGAAGCAACATTAAATGCTTTGACAAGATGTCCTGGGTGTACAGTATTCCTTTGCAGGGCAACATACAAAACACAACAATTCCCACAGGTTTAACTATAAGCTTTGAGTTTCTTCTAGCAGAATGAGATTTGAATCCAGACTTCCATCAAAATAAAAGATGCTTCACCCAATTTCAGGAAAAACAACAACCTGGCAGCTAAAATGCCACTTTCCTTGCAAGCTAATATTACCTCCCTTCCTCACATCATTAGCAGGATGATTGTACAAGAACACTCTTTCCATTTGAATCACCCCTTAGTATTTCCTGGTAGACTCAGTACCCCAGGGGTGATAATGATAAGCTCTGATGTCAACTGCTGGATGATGATGACATCAATGGATTAATCATAAGTTGTGCTTGAATAAAAGGGGCAGCATGAGCTATTTATACACAGGTGAACGCATCCCCATAACTGCCACTGGTGAGCAAAAATAATTGAGCCAGCAATATAAACTCGCGCTTGTATCATAGTCATAGTATTTAGCCCCTCTAGCCTGCTATCAGCCTGTATTTCAATTTGCTTGATTTTTCCCCCTCTCATACTTCAGGGTCTTCTGCATAACTCTTGCCCTTGTACTTAACAGGAACTGCACTTTTCAGAGAATCTGGTTCTAGTTTAGTGGTGGTCTCTTAATATATATCATTGGTTTGGAGATTTTTCCTGCACAGTTGTGTATATTTCTGCAATCTCTCCTTTGTATCCTTTTTTTTCCCAGTAGATTTTTTTGCATTGTCTTTTACTTTGATCATCTCTGAACAAATGTACCTATTGAAACCGTATGATCATTTCATCCAAAGTTGCCAGGCTGTTGTGTTCTCAGAGGGCCAGCCACTTAATTTTTCTTCAGTTGTTCCAGCAATGGACCTAAAGACTCACACCTCCACTCCACTCTTACATTGCTTTTGATTTCTGCCCTGGCTGGTTGACATAAATTCCCTTTGCTTCCCTCCCCCTCCCCATGGTACTGTAAAACCTGCCCTTCTATATAAAACAAGCAAACAACTTTATCTTACAAAATAGGCAGAGAAGTTCCATGTTTCAAAGAATGCTACTTTTCCATTTATATGAACTTCAACCATCAATTATTTGTAGCCACAGAATTTCTATGGACCTCAATGTGTTTCTTTTGTTTTAATCATTGTAGCATCCAAGTGACAATCATCATCTTTTAACGACCCCGTAATCCCTTGCGGAGTGAAGTCTGGGCAACTGAATGGAGCTGAGTGTTTACTGGCCGGATGCCCTTCCTGTCGCCAATGCAGAGTTATATTCAGCACGTGCCCAGAAAGAGAAATATCTGCTTCTACCTAGGATTGAACTCACAGCCTCTTGATTGTGAGGGCGAGAGCTCCACCTCTAGGCCACCGCACCACTCAGCATCCAAGAGACAATGCTATAGTACATGGGTCCTCAAACCATGGCCCACGGGCTGGATAAGGCCCACTGAAGCCATTAATCCAGCCCGCACAGGATCACGAGGCTGCCCCGCTGATTCTAGCTTCCATGCTCAATTGCTAGCTTTCTTTAGTTCAGAAGCAGCCACCAGGAGCCAGGAGAAGGCTGGGCGAGGAGTTTTTGTTGTTGTTTCATTGCCTGTGTTCCAGGACCTAAATTGATTAGCTGTGTAATTACCAGAGTAAGCCTATTTAACTTAAAAGTTTTTCTTTTCTTTCTCTGTCACTCCTCCAATTCTAAATGAAACCTGAGGTGAACCTGTCCTTTCTGACCAGTCCTCCTGATTTAGCCTCTTTTAGATTTAATCAGCATTAAGGTATTGCTTGTAACATTTACTTTATATATAATATTTACCTTTTAAAGCAGATTGGTGTGTGTGTGAGAGAGAGAGAGCAAATTGGTGGGGGTTGTGTTTGGCTACAGACAATATCAATGGGATTTATATAATTTGAAATCTGTTCATTTTAAATACAGTAAGAAATGCAGATTAATATTGCTGGAAGTAGTAACAAAAGATAATTCCATAAGTTAAATGCACCAGAAATCAATTTACAATACATAAGATAAGGATAAGGATATACGGTGCATTCAGAGAAATGCAATACTAATGGATTTTAGAGTGATCCTCTTTTCCAAATCTTGGGGGTTTTAGTTGCAGTCTTAATTAGTGGAGTTCTCAGTCTGGTTGTGGTCTTCTGAAACATATAATCAGGAGTTATTTTGAAGGAAATCCTGTTTGTTTTATTCTTTTTTTAATGGCCTATTTTAAGAAGCCTGAAGCTGCTGTTGTACTGAAATCAGGCAAGTGGCAAGAAAGTGTGTGCTCTTTTTCCCTTGGGGGGGGGTCTTATTAAATAAATAGATGTGCTTGGGTTCAACAAGTACAGCTTAGGAAGGACAAAAGGCAAAATGGACTGCTAAATTAGCCACACCCACCTAGCCATGCCCACCAAGTCACATGACAACCTAGCCACACCTATCTAGCCAGTCCACCCCCCCCCCCCAACTGTCTGAGGGACCATGAATTGGCACCCTGTTTAAAAAGTTTGAGGACCCCTGCTATAGTAAAATATGGGGATAGGGTGGAGGGTGAAAGGGTTAAATGAGAGAACATGGCAGGGGAATGAAGGTAGTTACAGGTACAGACTTGTGGGAAAGCGAAGGAAAAGAATGGAGAATCCAGTGAAGGGAACAATCTTCCAAAAGAAAATGTCAGGCACTGGTAAGATGGCTACACAGGAACCAGGCAACGAGTTTTGCCTTCCCGCATGGATGGGAATAACAATAAGCAGAGAAATGGCTGGTCACAATCTATAGTGACTGCAGTCCAAATTAAGCCCCAATCTGGAACTGTGGCCCTGTTGCCAAACTACTTGAAGTCAGATTGGAATTTTAAGATAGCTTCAAGAACAAAAGAAAGCATGTAACAAATAAATAGTTTAGGCTGCAGTGCAGTGCGGTGCAGAATGGCCCCGGATGAGATTGAAATCAGATCAGTCTTATTCATTGGGGGGGGGGGGGAATCTTTTCTTTATATATGAAAGCAAATGGATTTGCAGATAAAACACAACAAACCTTTTGAGCCTGTCCATCAATTCAATTATTAGGGAATTTAACTTCGTGTTTTAATTACTTTATTGGATGATATTCGCTAAAAGTTTTTAGGAAATTGCTGAAAGGTCAGAGAAGAACAACAACAACAAAGAAGGGTTTAATGGTAACTTCTTCTAAAGATTTGTAAAGCCAGAATAGTTTTAAACTGCTTTCAGAAGTAAACACAGCAGGAATCAGCCCAGGGAGATTTTTTTTTTAGTGTTTTCCCAATGTAATTAGAATTACTGCACTTCCAACCCAAACTATGGAACTGAAAATATAGTCTTAAAACTTAAAAGACTTACTCCTTTTGTAGTATTTATTTATCTATTTCCCACCTTTATTGTTTCTATCAACAACTCAAAACAGTGAGCATACCTAATACTCCTTGTTTCTCCTATTTTCCTCATAACAACCCTGTGAGATGGGTTGGACTGACAGGTCACTCCGCTGGCTTTCATGGCTAAGGCAGGATTAGAACTCAAGGTCTTTGGTTTCTAATCTTGTGCCTTAACCACTAAATAGACTCTCTTTAATAAAGTATTAAAAGTCGGATACCCTTGCCCATAATCTAACCCTCATACCACACCTATACATATTTCTTTTCATATTCAGATCTGTTTTGTGAATTAAAATTAAGTTGGGTCATAGTTCAATCAAATTTTGTGTGTATCACCATTTGTTTGGCATAAAAGGCATTAGGTCTCTTGTCTGAACCAGTGGTGGGATTCAATTTTTTTTTACTACCGGTTCTGTGGGTGTGGCTTGATGGACGTGGTGTGGCTTGGTGGGCGTGGCTTGGTGGGTGTGGCTTGGTGGGCGTGGCAGGGGAAGGTTACTGCAAAATCTCCATTTCCTCCCGATCAGCTGGGACTCGGGAGGCAGAGAATAGATGGGGGCGGGGCCAGCCAGAGGTGGTATTTACCGGTTCTCCAAACTATTCAAAATTTCTGCTACCGGTTCTCCATAACTTGTCAGAACCTGCTGAAACCCACCTCTGGTCTGAACATTTTTGGATTTGGCTCTGTCTAGGATGCTCACAGTTTTCAGGGATTCATAGTAGAAAGCATAATGCAATGTCTCAAAACTATAGCACTCATACACATAAATCAAAAGTGTGGATCCAGTATATAGACTACATCTTTATCAACATGAAAAAGGAACAACTAGAGGAGACACATGAAACAATCAACATCATCTTTAAAAGGAATAAAATTCACAGGAAGAAAAACAACAATATCATATTGCTGTTTCTGGATATCCTAATCAGTAGAGGAAACTACAGCAAATTAGATATACGTCTATTGAAAAACAACCACACTAACACACCAGGGGTGGGTTCCTCCCGGTTTGGACCAGATCGCCCAAACCGTTAGTGACCCACTGGTGATGCGACAATGGCATCACGGATCCAGTTCGGTCAGTGCTGGTCCGTGGACGCCGCCATCTTTTTTTGGGAATTTTTGGTGAATTTTTCCATGTTTGGATGGCTTCTCCTCTTCCGCGGCTTGAAAAAGAGCCCTCCCGCCCACCCCTGGGTTAATACTCACCTTTATTTCTTCGCCCGAAGCACAGCTGATCAGCTCCCCAGCTGTGTTTCGGGCTGAATCCTGCTACTGAGCATGCACGGAAGTGAAATTGCATGGGTAAATGCACGTGCGTGCATGAGCGGAGCGCGCACGTGTGAAACATTGTGATGCGAACTGGTGGCGAAGGTAAGTGGAACCAACCCCTGTGACACACCCTCCTCTCTCCTATTACCACTCAATGGAACTTATATTTCAAGAAGAAGGAGAAATAACTCTAATAAATAAGCCTAGTTTAGATTCATTGATTCATTTAGATTTGAACATTGAAATAAATTCTGGTTGGTTTTCTGAATCCTTTTTTTAAAAAGGGCTTTTGCATGTTTTAATGGCATTCCACATCACTGAATTGATTCAAGTGCACCATATCTGATTTAACCATTGAGCTCAACTTTCTGATTTAATTAAGAGATAAGATAGAATTTGTGAATTGAGCTGAACCTCCAAATTAAAACCTTGTAAAGTTCCAATAAATAAGCTAAATGGAAAATATTCTCTTATTTCTCCTTAATTATACAATGTAATATAGTACAGTAAAAATTCAGAAATGATTCATTATCAGTGCATCCAATATAATGCCTAGTAGCTTTATTAAAATTAATGAGGTTAATGGGCATTATTTAATAGAGTGAGGGAGATAGCCTTGTAATAACAATGCAAATAAAACTAATGCCAGGATATGAAAGGTGATATCCCAATTATTCGCAATTCAGCTGAGTGCATGTTTATTAGTTCTACTGTATGTATGTGGGTTTGTTGGCACACTCACAAAATTATATGTTCTGTATTTCTAGCATGCATACTCAATGTTATTCCCATAATAATCCTGAATGGTATATTAATAACTCAGTGAGCTGCTGTTGGTGAGTGAGGATATGAATTTGGGTCTTCCTCCTTTTAATTTAACACTAAGTAACCAAAGCACACCAACTGAAAACTTTTATAGATGATGGTATTCAAGAGGCTGAAAACATATTGGAAGTTTGAGCAAAATGCACATTTTCAGTGGCTTTGAGAATCCTTGAAATAGATGCATCTATTTAAATCATCCGTTTTATTTTACTGTCAATTCAAAATTCATTCTCCAGCTCATATTTTACTCTTTGACGGCTTCTGTTCAGGATTTTAGGAATGGATTTTTTTTTTAATGTGTTCTGCTGTTCTATCAATAGATTTGATACATTTTTATTGAAGACGATCGTTGTGGCTACCCCAGCTGGGTTAATTAATACAATGTCATTGACATGTTCATAAAAATTAATGCAGTAATTTTAAGCAACCAACTCTGTCAGGAAAATGACCATCTTGTAAGGGGCAGTTAAATTTTGGTTGTTTCTGTTGATTCTGCAGCTCTGTTTACAGTCAAGGGATGTATGTAAGGATCTTCAATTTGATAGGAAACATTTATTAAACCAAACACTTTGAATTCCCTACTTATGGTACAAAGTCATCCCACTTTGCATCTAATTAAGAGATCAGTGTTCTATAAAATGTGTGGGTTATCCTGTTGTGGTGCCTATGGGTGGCTGACGGAATGCAGATTATCTATGACTAAATTCTCTGAGCCTCTAATTAAGGGGTGAGGGGAAGCTAAAGCCAGTATGTCTTTAATGCTGTCACGCAGTGTGCAGAGCATGAATTATGGAGCAGTGGCCAGTTCAGATGAATTTTTAAAATAATTATCTCTAGTGCAGCAAAACAGTATTTCACGGAAAGTACTTTGAAGTGCTGCACAAGGACAGCGCCATCTAGTGGCGGTTAGAACCGTTCTGCTGAACTGAAAATTTATTTATTTGTCAAACATGTACAAGATAGTAGGCGTTTGTATGAACGTAACATAAGCATAGAAGTACAGATAGATGAGGACAATAGGACAGTAAGACAGGGACGGTAGGCAGAGTGGTGTGCTTATGCACGCCCCTTAAATGCTCCTCAAATCTCCCCAGCAATGTGCAGCCTTAGAAAAACGAAGATAGAAAGTTGCAAAATGCTTCAGGAAGGCACAGAGAGCCGTCTAATTCTGAGTTGCAGGAAAGCACCTGCAACAGTGAGATTCCATGACCCCATGAGCACAAGAAGCAGACAGAGAGGGGGAGGGGGAGAGGGGGAGGGAGAGAGAGAAAGAGAGAGAGAGAGATTGAGGAGGGAGGGAGGGAGAGGGAGGGAGGGAGAGGGAGAGAGAAAGAAAGGAGGGAGAAACAGAGAGAGGGATGGAGAGAGAGAAAGGGAGAGAGAGGGAGGGGCAAAGAGGGATGGAGGGATAGAAAGAAAGTGAGAGAGGGAGAGGCAGAGAGAGAGAAATAGAGAGTGGTAGAGAGTGAGAGTGAGAGAGTGAGAGTGAGAGTGAGAGAGAGAGAGAGAGAAAGGGAGAGAGAGGGAGGGGCGAAGAGGGAAGGAGGGAGAGAGAGAGAAAGAGGGAGGGAGAGGGGGAGAGAGAGAGGGAGGGAGGGAGAGAAAGAAAGTGAGAGGGAGGAGCAGAGAGAGAGAAATAGAGAGTGGGGGAGGGGGAGGGAGAGAGAGAGAAAGACAGAGAGAGAAAGAGGAAGGGAGGGGCAGAGAGAGAGAAATAGAGAGAGGTAGAGAGAGTGAGAGTGAGAGTGAGAGTGAGAGTGAGAGAGAGTGAGAGAGAGTGAGTGAGAGAGAGAGAGAGAGAGAGAGAGAGAGAGAGAGAGAGAGAGAGAGAGAGAGAGAGAGAATTATGGTGCTGGATTAGGACAGCAGAGGTGGGTTCCTCCCAGTTCGGACCGCTTCTGTGGAACCAGTAGTAAGAGTGAGTCTTACTGTAGGACCATTATCAGAATACAGAAGATGTCTGGTTGAAGAACTTCCAGGAGCACAGAGACAGGGAGGTCTCTGGCCGTGAAAAGCTGTAACTGCCCATCCAAAGAAATAATATTAAATTAGATGGGTAAAAACTGTTGGATATTAATGTCCCCAATGTGATTTCCTACACTGAACTTTTGCACAATGATTGAAGGAGCTTCGCCTTCCCTTAAATCATTTCTATGGGTAAGAATAGATGGATTGGCCTATTAGTTCCATTCATGTTCATTTTTCAGTCGGTTACTTTTGGCACTCATCAGTGATTTTTAAAAGAAAACTTCAGCAGAAAATAATGGGAACTTAAATATCTACTGAAATAATATTCTGGCATGCTAGAGATATTGCATTAAAACATATAGTATCCTAAAATGCACACCGTAATGTTCCTTTCAGACATAGATTATAAAAACATAGATATGGACATAAGAACTGCATTGCAATAGCGTTGCAAAAATGCAAAATGCCTAAAATTGGTAAATCCCAATAGGCATCATAATCTGAGAAATATATACAAAATTTAAGGCCTGAGTAGCTCAGGTACTTCCTGTTTATCTTATACTTCAACCTATCAAGTGTGATCAGAAAGAGAAGGCATTCTAAAGGTTCTTCCTTTGGGCTGAGGCCATCTTATGGGTGTCCCAAAGGTGTTTTTCCAAAAGGCAACTGGAGTTTCTTGGTTTTTTTCCCTTGAAAATGTTTCGCTTCTCATCCAAGAACCTTCTTCAGTTCTGAAGATTTGAAGAACTAGTAACTGTGAGAGGGATCTTGGAGTCCTAGTGGACAATCACTTAAATATGAGCCAGCAGTGTGCCTAAAGTTATTCTGTGTCTTTAAATCATTTTTATTAAAATGCAAAAGTAGGATGAGCTTTTGAATTATTTTTCGAAGCAACATATTCCAGTGAAATTCTTGAGTGGGGAGTAGGATTTTTATACTTCTTTTTGATATGAGCTGCGGTGGCGCAGTGGTTAGAGTGCACTACTGCAGGATACTTCTGCTGCTTGCCAGCTGCCTGCAATTCAGCAGATCGAATCTCACCAGGCTCAAGGTTGACTCAGCCTTCCATCCTTCCGAGGTGGGTAAAATGAAGACCCAGATTGTTGGGGGCAATAGGCTGATTCTGTAAACCGGTTAGAGAGGGCTGTAAAGCACTGTAAAGTGGTATGTAAGTCTAAGTGCTATTGCTATTGTTATGAGAAGGTCAATGGATCTGTCCATATATACTGTATATATATAGTCTGGTTATCATCATACAGTCCAGCCGTCTGCTATCTTCCACTGTTCAATTGAATCATGCTAAAATTCACCATGAAGAAATTTAAGAATCAAGGGCATCCAGAATATATAATTGGGGTGGAAGAGAACCCACAATCCTCTCCTCCCAGCTCACAATAATGAAGCAAACTTAAAACAGCACTAAAAGAAAATCAAAACGAATTCAGCCTCCAGAAAAGGAAGTTAGCAAAACAGAAACCTCTTTCAAAGGTTTTAGGAATTTGGAAGAGGAATTTGGCACTGTATTTATTTATCTGCATGATTAGTAATCCTACTGTGGCCACACTCCCATTCACACAAATGTGGTCTTGACTGAGCACAGCAATACATGCACGTCAACCCTATTCTTGCCTTTGGCTAAATCTAGGAAG
>JALIGW010000004.1:17876928-17939428 GCA_023053685.1 Diadophis punctatus similis | reverse complement strand
TTTTCTTTTTAGATTTAGCAAGAGTGCTTCTATCCTTCAAAATTATAATTTTGTAGAACTAAGAATTATATGAAGCTTCCTTTCAAAAATAACCTCAAGAGATGCAAAATGTCATCATTGTTTAGTTAATGATGGCTGCATGTTGAAGGTAATTAATTAATTAATTTCTATAGCCATCCATCTCAGTCAATGACTCTGGATGACCAATAATTTAAAAAGAAAAAAATGCAATTAAAAATACTAAAAATATTTTAAAATAACAAAAGGGTTAAAAGCAATAAAAGCATTCAGGGTTTTTTTCTCCCCACATAGGAACAAGGTATTTAGCCAGTTAGCAATACAGCCAGGAAACTGTACAAGGCTACAATTGTATTACACTATCCCTAAAAAAAAACAATAGAACTCATCAAGGGTGTCTTTTTTCAAAAATAACAAAGGCTCCAATGCACGGCCTTTGAATGTACTTGACATATAATTCACCTTCAAATGAATAGTGAAAAACTAATTTTTGTAATTCAATATATTTAATACTAGAGCTCAGTTCTTTTACTTGGAATACCTTATATTCTTATTAGCTAATTTCATACAGGCCACTCCTGCAGGATTTTTTTCAGCTGTATTTCATGGAATCCTGGGGGAACAGAACAGAACAGAACAGAACCAGGGGTAGGTTCCACTTACCTCCGCCACCGGTTCACATTGTGATGTTTTGCGCGCACGTGCTTGCTCCGCTCGCATGCGAGCACACGTTCCCCTGTGCAATTTGGCTTCTGCGCATGCTCAGTAGCTGGAATTGGCCCAAAACACAGCTGAGGAGCTGATCAGCTGTGCTTCGGGTGAAGGAATAAAGGTCAGTTTAAACCCTGTGGCGGGTGGGAGGGCCCTTTTACAACAGCAGAACAAGAAAAACCTTCAAAAAAGTAAAAACATTCACAAAAAAAAGATGGCGGCGCCCAATTCAGTGACGTTACCAGCGGGCCGCTACCGGTTCGGGCGATCCAGTCTGAACCGGGAGGAATCCACCCCTGTACAGAACAGAACAGAACAGAACAATAATAGAGTTAGAAGGGACCTTGGAAGACTTCCAGTCCAACCCCCTGCTCCAGCAGGAGACCCTATGCCATTTCAGACAAATGGTTTCCAGTCTCTTTTTGAAAGCCTCCAGTGATGGAGCACCCACAACTTCTGAAGGTAAGCTATTTCATTGGTTTGATTGCTCTCACCATTAGGAAATTTCTCCTTAGTTCTTAGTTCTTGCTTCTCTCCTTGGTTAGTTTCCATCCATTCTTTCTTGTCTTGCCTTTTGGTGGTTTGGAAAATAGCTTGACCACCTTGTCTTTGTAGAGGCCCCTCAAATATTGGAACACTGCTACCATGTCCCTCTTAGTCCTTCTTTTCATGAGAGTAGACATACCCAATTTCTGTAACCATTCTTCATATATTTTAACCTCCGGACCTCAAATCATTCTTGCTGCTCTTTTCTGCACTCTTTCCAGAGTCTCAACATCTTTTTTTTTATATTGTGGTGACCAGAAATGGATTCAGTATTCCAAGAGTAGTTTATGAGAACTTGATGAGGTTTTTTTTTTTTTAAAAAGCACTCAAATTTGGCTAATTTGCCTCTTGATCTGAAATTTGTGTTTTTTAAACCTCAGGTGCCGTGGCCTAAAAGGATTTGAAAACACTTGCAAAAGAGATTCACAAAGCTATAAAGAACGGTTGCCTTGTTTTGAGGCTGTCTGGTCCATCTTGTTCACCAGTGTCTACTTTATATCAAGAGGCATCAGCTCTGACACCTGTCTTTTCGAACCTGACTTGCAAATGCTGAGCCCTTTTATATAAAAAAATAAGTGCTAGGTCATTCAGCTCCAATGCAACTTTAAAGTTATGGCTACAGTGAAGCTGTCAATCTTTCAGATGTTCCAGGTGGGTTTGTTGACACAAACAAAGAGTTTTACCCCTTTGGGGAAATGTATATTTATTAATATTTATTGGTCTGTTTACTTGACAGATTGATATCCTATTTATCCTCCACAGAGTTCCAGGCAGCTCACAAGAATAGCCAAGTTTAAACATTACTCTGAAATACAAAGAGAAAATTACAAAGCAGGAGCTCAGAAAACAACCAGATAAAAAACAGCAGAACTTGAAAAATGTTTCGAATCCTAGAAACAACCAGCAATCCTCTAAGGCTCTCCAGAAATGTAAAGTTGCACCAATTCCTCATAGAAGAAAGATCTTGACTAATGCATGCAAGTCTTTTTCAAAGGAAAGTATATACAATGTATCTCACTCACACACAACTAAACAATAATAACCCAACCCTGAGGATCGGATTTCCAAGATGGAGGGGGAGGGGGAAGAGATATGAGGGCGAGTCAAAATATAATGCCATTTTCTTTAGGACAGGTATAATTACCAACACAGGAACATGTAGCATACATCAAAATGAAGCTGGTCCTCTGTGGATCACATCCCTACTTCTCAAGATAGTCACCATTTCTCTCAATAGCAATGTTCCACCTTCGAATGAGAGCATGTATCCCTGCCTCGTAAAATTTTGTTGACTGTTCTTTGAGCCACTTCTTCACTGCAGTTTTCACTTCCTCGTCACTGGAATAATGTTTGCCTCTCAAACCCTCTTTCATGGGGCCGAAGGGATGATAGTCTGAAGGCGCTAAATCTGGTGAGTCCTCAAACACATTTTGTAATCGTCTGTGAATGTTCACAGGGGTTTCTCCCTCAGCAACAAGGAATTCAATCACTGCTCTTTGTTTTTGACGCAACTCTAAGGGGGCAGCCATTTTGAATTTTCCTTGCGAGTCTAAAAACCTGAAAAGTAAGAAACAAAATATTTCAGAACGTAAATGATATAATTTACAACTGGAAAAAATTTCAGGTATTTTTATCAAAAACTTCACCTGAAATAAAGAAAATGGCATTACTTTTTGACTCACCCTCATATATACTTTGTATATTTCACATAAAGCTTTCATCAACTACCCAAAATTCTTTCTATCACTTGGGAAAAGGCACGGCTTTCTGGCACACACCTGCAAGCAATAAAAACAACTTTTCTGTAAAAGAGACAAATGCCACCTGAAATATCACTCCACACACTGTGACAAAAGTAGAAATAACGAAACAGGTCCTGTTGGTCACCACACTATACAAAAGATGTTCAGACTCTAGAAAAAGTGCAGAGGAGAGCAACCAGGATGATCAGGGGACTGGAGACTAAAATGTATGAAGAGCGGTTGCAGGAACTGGGCATGGCTAGTCTAGTGAAGAGAAGGACCAGGGGAGACATGATAGCAGTGTTCCAATATTTGAGGGGCTGCCACAGAGAGGAGGGGGTCAAGCTATTCTCCAAAGCACCTGAAGGCCAGACAAGGAATAATGGATGGAAATTGATCAAGGGAGATTCAACCTAGAATTAAGGAGGAACTTTCTGACAGTGAGAACAATCAACCAATGGAATAGCTTGCCCTCGGAAGTTGTGGGAACTTCATCACTTGAGACTTTCAAGAAGAGATTGGACTGCCATTTGTCTCCTCCTCAAGTCTTCTGCTTGAGCAGGGGGTTGGACTAGATGACCTACAAGGTCCCTTCCAACTCTATTAATCTGTTAATAATCTGATATAGCTAACCAAATCCCCACAACTTAACCAAAAGGACTTTCTATTATAAAGGTAAGAGAAAGGCTTAACCTTAAAGGTTGGTCATTTCTATTAATCTATCAAGTTTCTCCATTGATGATGAATGGCTGCAAAAGTTGACGGATAGCAGAGACGGCCAAATTGACTGATCTGATCTGTTTCCATCCATTGTTTCTCATCTGGTCTTTTGGTGCTTTGGAAAATAGTTTGACCCCTTGTCTTTGTAGGAGCCCCTCAAATACTGGAACACTGCTATCATCTCTCATGTAGTCCTTCTTTTCATTAGACTAGACAAACCCAATTCCTGTAACCATTCTTCATATGTTTTAGCCTCCAGCCCTCTAATCATTCTTGTTGCTCTTTTCCAGAATCTCAACATCTTTTTTATATCGTGGTGACCAAAACTGGATCATCATGGTAGGGTGTGTCTGTGTGTGTTCCTAGGAGGAATGAGCAAAGAATGTTGGGCGTGTGTACCAACAATATATTTCCATATATTTCCAGCAGGATCTCCCAAGTCATAAAGGTCATCCCAGCTGCCCAGCTAAAACAAGCAAGCACCTATATTGGGCAACAATGGTATAGGAAGATGCAAGAGGCAGATAGATCATCACTTTAGTGACAATGACAAAAGTGTCAATTCATACTGCACACAAGAAGGCAGTGATAAATCACTCCTGTATTTCTACCAAAAAAACCACATGGATAGAAAAATCCATCTATATAGGGTTAAAAGAAATTTGATGGCTCATCATCATCCACACTATTTTTATTCATTCATTCATTCATTTATTCATTCATTCGTTTGTTTGTTTGTTTGTTTGTTTGTTTTATTTATTTATTTATTTATTTATTTATTTATATTTTTATTCACTCACTCACTCACTCACTCACTCACTCACTCACTCAAATATCATCAGAGAAGAGTTGACAATTAACCAAAAAGAGAACTCCCAGGGATTGTAGGAGAGATCAGAGGACAGAATGAACATTTTTTAATGTGTTTTGGGTTGCATGTTTTAATTGTACATAGGTCCAAAGGAAACAGAGATACCCCCTTCCTTCCAAATCTAGAAAGATAAACTGAACGTAAAAAGAAAGTGAGGGTTGCAGAATTCCCTGGATGTGGACAAGACAGTACGACAAAGGAACAGTGGAGAAGATAAACTGTCACCCTGATAGGCTATAATATAAATGAATTTAGTAACTGCTGTCAATAATTGGAAGCCCTTCTTTATAATCTTTTCTTTTCTTTTTAATTTGTTTTCTTTCTTCTTCTTCTTCTTCTTCTTCTTCTTCTTCTTCTTCTTCTTCTTCTTCTTCTTCTTCTTCTTCTTCTTCTTCTTCTTCACTGTTTTTCTTTATTTTACTTGTTCTTTTTCTAATATTTGTATTGCTTTTATCCTGTTATATTTTTTCAATAACACACCCTCACACAGTTTCACCTTCACTTCTCTCCATGAGCCCCCACCGTCCTAGTAACTTATGAGAGCAGAGAAAGCAATGTTTTCGAAACAAAGTCATTATCACATTGCACTTGTGTCAGAAGCACCGAGGTACTTCCGGGTTAACAGGATGAGCCGGTGACATCACCATTGTCCAGGGGATGCCCAGTTGGGGGCTCCTTCCATGTCCCCAACAGGAGTTGGAGCAAAGGGTGAGAGCTCGCTCCATCCTATGGCAGCACTTGGGTCTCGGACATGGCTAAGCTTCAACCCAGCATCCTAACCACACAAGCCACTGTGCTCCTAACTGAATTATATATTATATATTATAAGGTCATTATAATATACAATTTATAGAAAGAGCTCTGATGCAATTTAGCAGGAAGAACCTATTTATTTATTTATTTATTTATTTTTGGTTCAATTTCTATGACTGCCCAATTTCTATGGCCACCCATGTCAATAACTCTGGGCAGCTCACAAAACAGTTCACAAAATATATTACGGTTAAAAATTGTACCTATTAACTTGCTTAGTAAGTGGCAGATGTGTGTGAAAAAGTCATTGGAACAGTAGTTGATTGACTGAATGTGACTCAGCAGTGTGATGCAGCTAGGGGGGAAAAGGCTAATGCTGTACAGTCTTAAAGGCTAATGCTGTACAGTCTTAGGCTGCATTGACAGAAGTGTAATTTTAAAATCATGGGAACATTTTATTCTACTTGGTTAAATCTTATCTCAGTGTCCAGTTCTGGGCACTAATTTTAGGAAGGATTTGGTGAAACTGGAATAAGTTCAGAGACTGTTGAAGGATAATTGGTACTAAAAATGATGAAGCAGCTCTGTATGTTTAGCCTTAAGAAAAGAAGATTAAAGAGGAGAGGGAAGGAAAAGGAGAGAAAATATAACAGCTCTTTTCAAATTCCTGAAAGGGCATGACATAGAAAAAGGTTAAGATTTGTTCTTTCTCTCAGTCTGGAATATAGAACATCGAATAATAGATTTAAGTTACAAGAAGGCTAACTGAAGGTTAGGGGGAAAAAATCTAACTGTAACTGCAGTTCAACAATAATACCAATTTCCCAGTAATATGTTGGATTCCCCTTTGCTACATGCATTCCAGCAAAGGCCAGACAGCTCTTGAGGATATTTTCATTTAAATTCTGTGCATTGAATAAGGGCTGAACTAAATATCACCTTCTAAAAGTATAATATGGGGGAGAAAAGTACAACAAAATTTGACAGATCTTTAAACTTTCCCAGTTTAAATCTGAAACTTAAACTATAACATTTATCTTCCTTTCTTCCTATCTGCATTATATCATAAAACAATGTTAAGATGCTTGGATTGTTCACATGCTATATGCATTGTACATATATTTTAAGCCATGGCTTGGGAACCTATATCTTACTACGTTATTTGATCTCAATCCCCATCATTGTTGACCGTATCACCTGCAGACAAAGTTCTGCAGATGTGCACTGGCAAAGGCTGGATAGCTGATTGCTGATGCAGTTTTAATTTGGATTGCTGTAATGATGACTGAACTGGGTTCAATGGCCCAAATATCTCTATTTCATTTGTAGAATTGGATGATCCCAAAAATTAAATCACTCTTATAACTGGCTGCAGCAACACTTTCATCCAAGTTCCTCTTTTGGTTATACAACTCAAAAGACAGGAGGTATATCTCTCTCTTCCTGTTATGCCAGGTTGATAAATATGACCAGACCTCTAGTTGTTACTTGCCAGGATCTAAATGTTTAAGGTGAAGTTATCTGTCCTGTAATCACAACTCCTATTTTCTTATATTCTTTATTTCTGGGAAAGTTTAATTTAATTAAATGGATTTGTATGCCGCCCAACTCCCTAGGGACTCTTATTCTTAGAATAATTCTTATTCTAAGAAGAACTTAATTCTAAGTTCTTATTCTTCTCTTCGGGCAGCCTTAAAGAATGGTGTTTAAAGTACAACAGCTGTGCAGAGGCTTCATTCTGCCAGATAGAATAGAATAGAGTAGAGTAGAGTAGAGTAGAGTAGAGTAGAGTAGAATAGAATAGAATAGAATAGAATAGAATAGAATAGAATAGAATAGAATAGAATAGAATAGAATAGCATTTTTTATTGGCCAAGTGTGTTTGGACACACAAAGAATTTGTCTTTGGTGCATATGCTCTCAGTGTACATAAAAAGACAAGATACATTCATCAAGAATCATAAGGTACAACACTTAATGATTGTCATAGGGGACAAATAAGCAATCAGGAAACAATCAATATTAATATAAATCATAAGGATACAAGCAACAAGTTACAGTCCTGCAGTCATAAGTGGGAGGAGATGGGTGATAGGAATGATGAGAAGACTAATAGTAATAGTAATGCACCCTTAGTGAATAGTTTGACAGTGATGAAGTAATTATTTGTTTAGCAGAGTGATGGCGTTCGGGAAAAACTGTTCTTGTGTCTAGTTGTCTTGGTGTGCAGTGCTCTATAGCATTGTTTTGATGGTAGGAGTTGAAACAGTTTGTGTCCAGGATGCGAGGGGTCAGTAAATATTTTCACGGCCCTCTTTTTGACTTGTGCAGTGTACAGGTCCTCAATGGAAGGCAGGTTGGCAGTAATTGTTTTTTCTGCAGTTCTGATTATCCTCTGAAGTCTATGTCTGTCTTGTTGGGTTGCAGAACCAAACCAGACAATTATAGAGGTGCAGATGACAGACTCAATCATTCCTCTGTAGAACTGTATCATCAGCTCCTTGGGCACTTTGAGCTTCCTGAGTTGGCGCAGAAAGAACATTCTTTGTTGTGCTTTTTTGATGACGTTTTTGATGTTAGGTGTCCATTTTAGGTCTTGAGATATGATAGAACCTAGAAATTTAAAGGTCTCTACTGTTGATACTGTGTTGTCTAGTATTGAAAAAGGTGGTAGAATGGGAGGGTTTCTCCTAAAGTCTACCACCATTTCTACGGTTTTGAGTGTGTTCAGTTCCAGATTGTTCCGGTCGCACCACAAGGTTAGTTGTTCAACCTCCAGTCTGTATGCAGATTCATCATTGTCTCAAATGAGGCCAATCACTGTTGTGTCATCTGCGAACTTCAGTAGTTTAACAGATGGATCTTTAGAGATGCAGTCATTGGTATAGAGAGAGAAGATAAGTGGTGAGAGCACACAGCCTTGGGCGGGCCCTGTGCTAATTATACAGGTATCTGATGTGATTTTGCCTAGCTTCATGTGTTGCTTCCTGTCTGTTAGGAAGCTTGTGATCCACTTACAAGTGTGTTCAGGTACCGCTAGCTGATTTAGTTTAGAAGAATGTCCGGTATGATGGTGTTGAATGCTGAACTAAAGTCTACAAAGAGGACCCTTGCGTAGCTCTTTGGAGATTCAAGATGTTGTAGAATGTAGTGCAGAGCCATATTAACAGCATCATCTGTCAATCTATTTGCTTGGTATGCAAATTGCAGGGGTCTAACAGCGGATCCGTGATGGTTTTCAAGTGGCACATCATTAGCCTTTCAGCCTTTCAAAGGTTTTCATAACTACAGATGTTAGAGCAGCGGTTCTCAATCTGGGGGTCGCAACTCCTTTAGGGGTCGAACAACCCTTTCACAGGGGTTGGGAGACTTCACCCGGACACCGCCATTTGGGTTTTTTTACCCTCTGCGCATGCGCAGAACGCTTTGTGCATGAGCAGAGGGTAAAAGAACCCAAATGGCGGCGGCGGGGCGGCTGGACGGCGCTTGTGGCAGCGATTGTGGCAACAGGGTGGGTCACGCTGGGGGCACGAGGGCGGGGCACGGGTCGCGGCATTAGGAAGGTTGAGGACCACTGTGTTAGAGCAACTGGTCTGTGGTCATTCAGTTCCTTGATGGAAGGCTTCTTCGGCATTGGGATGATAGTGGAGCGTTTGAAGCAAGAAGGATCATGGCATATCTATACTGATTTGTTGAAGATTTGGGTGAAGATGGGGGCCATATGGTCAGCACAGACTTTTAAACAAGAAGGAGTAATCTTGTCTGGGCCTGGTGCTTTTCCTGGCTTCTGTCTTTGAAAAAGATCTTGCACTATTCGCTATAATTGATCCCATTCACCTTGCTTCTGGCCGTTCTTCTCTTTCTTTCTGCTTCTCCCTACATTATAGACCTTTTTTTAAAAGCTAAGTCTTTGCACAATGTGTTCTAGGTAAGATAATTTGAGTCTGAACATTTGTACCTCAAGTGAAAATTCTGAGTTGATTTGCTTGATGATCCATTTGTTTGCTTTCTTGGCTGTTCTTCTCAGGAGTTTTCTCCAATACCAAATTTCAAAAGCATCAACACTTTTTTGTCCTTGCTTCTTCAAAGTCTAGTTTCATTTTCATGGAGTGTCACATGGAATACCACTGCTTGCACTAGCCCGTTATTTGTAGATATACACACTTCACAGCATCTGAGTATCTTTTCTTTTAGTTCATTTGTGGTGTTCGATTCTATTCTACCATGAATCATGGAGATGGACAGATGGTAGGCGGTGGGCTTTATCCTATGACTGGGATCTGACACAACCTGGATATAGTTTGAATTTCTAATGTAGTTTAAAAGCTTTATTCTAAAAAGTGTCAGGATGAAAAAATGATTTGAAGCATCAGTTTGGAACAAAAAGAAACCCCAAGTCAATTCAAATTTATGATATGGTTCAATCATTCAGGAATCAAATTGATGAAGCTATTTGATTATTCGATTGAGTAACTAGTGGGTTGAATCTTTCCACAATCCTGGTTTTTTTTCCTCCTCCAATTACATCTTTTAAACTTATGTTGGCTCTAAAAGTTTGGCCATAATGGATTAGCAGCCAATATGAGGCTGTTGTGAAAGTATAATTGGCTCGTTAAAGCGGGCATGGGTCCTGCAGAGGTTGGGGGAACAACTCCTAGCCTCTCTCAACATTGTGTTTGTTGGTGTAACTGCCAAAAATTGTAAGTCAGCATTATCAAGAAGACCATAGGTGCTTCATTCCAAGGATGGGTTGCTGGGGGTTTGCAGGGATTCAGGAGAACCTCTTGCTAAGATTCTGTGCAGTTTGGAGAACCCCCAAATCCCATTCCTGGCTGGCCCTGCTCACCCCACCCCACCCTTCCCAGGAATACCTATGTGGCCCATTTTGGATGCAGGTAAGTGCAGGGCACGTGTGGAGGCTCAGGGTGGGCAAAAACTGGGCCTACCGGAAGTTCGGGAAGGCCAGAAACTTTTCCAGCCTCCAGAGGGCCTCCAGAGTGTGGGGAGGCCATTTTCACCCTCTCAAGGCTCAAGGAAAGCCTCCGGAGTCCGAGGAGGGCAAAAATGCCCCCCTGCATGGTGCAGGCGGCCGACTAGGCCACGCCCACCATGACCATGGCCACCCAGCAACTGGGCAGAGAACCCCTTGCTAAAAATTTTAAAGCCCACCCCTGCTTCATTCCCTCTTTTGGATGTTCTTTGTACAATGTCCTGTCCACAAATTGAGGAAGGCCATAAGTTTGAAATGGTTCTCAGAGGAATTTGTTAAATTGGAAGAAGATAATGCTATAGTCAGAATACAGTACTTCTGGGATAGCTTCTTTGGCCATAAAATTCTCTCTTCAACTAATTTGCTTCTTTATCTTCTGTGAGGGAAGAGTTTTAAAAAGTAATTTCCTTTAAAAATATTTTTAATTAAAGCTTATACTTCTCTTTTTCTGCAATTGGATTGCAGAAAGTTTCTGCTAATAATTTTAACATTTATTTTTTTGCTAATAAAGTTTGTATTTTTTTTTTTTGCTGATAATAAAATATTAACATTCATTTCTTATAAGTGCATTGGTTTTGACCAGATTATAAACCAATTGGAGGTAAGGGGAGGATTTTAAAATGTGATCCTCTGTTTAGTGAAATGAACGAATATTGCCACATGTCTAGGTTCAGAGTGATTGTCTTGAATGGTCATTTACAAAGCCTTAAAATTAGTGGCTGTACAATAACAGTATTCTGTCTTTTTCCAAACATTCCATCAGAAATGAAATAGATGTGGGGGGTTTTTCCAGAGAAAATAAGGATTTTGGTGAACCTGTCATAGATGTATAGAATCTTGCAACTATCTTGATGATTTGATAACTGAAGAATGTTTTTGGGTCCTCTGTAAAATCTTCTGTCTAGAAGCTTGCAGTTTTTCTGGCTTCCCACACTGCTCTTAAATTCCATTAAATCCCACCTGCGATTTAAAAATATGAATCACCATAAAGGCTACAGAGCGAGGAAGAGATATATAGTAAAAAAGAAAACCCCAAACCCTAATATGTGAGGTGAATTTTCATCTTAAAAAAAAAAATCTCTTCAAAATTTTTATCATACAGGTCTCGAAGTAGCAAATATGTACAAAAATGACTATGCAGTGAAGAAAAATAAACATGGATTTAGCTTGCAAAAAAAGGTACCTTTTTGTGAAACTAGATACAAAAGTCTACAGTATCTGTCAAGAGAGAGGCATGTACAAAACTGCATTATTTTCTGCAGGAATTATTTATTTCAAACTAATGCAGAAGCAGGAATTAATGGTGAAGAGACATTGCAGCCAACACATCTGTTCATGCCGATAATTTCGTAATTAGGGATGTGTGGTCAAAAAAGTCAAGATGGCTGCTGCAACTGCACAGTGAAATCCCTCTCTCTTTTTTGTGTCAATTGAATGTGCAACACACTTAAAACAAAAGGGGGGGGGAATGCTTCAGTTGTGCTGAATATTGACTTTTTTTCTACCATCCCCTATCACGCAGGCTTCTGTTAAGAAACTGATCATCCTGTGCTAAAACATCTTTATTTATCTTCTTTTTTTTTATTATTATTATTATTTTTCTTCATTAAACATCTGAATATTTTGATGCAGATCTACACCCGTTTTTACAACATTGTTATATCTCAATTATGCACATTAAATCATAAATTTACAGTCTCTTCTGTCTTTGTTTTCTTCTCACGTTGTCACACAGTCTTTCCTCTTTTTTTTAGTCCAGTTGTACCATCTAGTCCATGTTTTGTAGTATTCTGAGTCGCATTGTCCTTTGAGTTGAATAGTCAGCATGTCCATTTCGGCACATCTATATATTTTGTCCATTAGTATATTTTCTGGTGGGATTTGATTGTCTTTCCAATATTGTGCATATGTTATTCTTGCCGCAGTTGTAATATGTAGTATTAAATATTGTATATTTTTTGGATGTTGTTTTTCCATTATCCCCAGAAGGAAAAATTCTGGGGTAAATTCCATTGTTCTCTCAGTAATTTCTTGTAACCAGGCATGCACTTTTTTCCAGTAGCCCTTTGCTTCGGGACACAACCACCACGCATGAAAGAAGGTACCTACGTCTTTTTTACATTTCCAGCAAGCCGAATTCATTTTTGGGTATATTTTGGCCAATCTTGATGGAGCTAAATGCCATCTATAAAACATTTTATAATAATTCTCTTTATATGCTGTTGACTTAGTTATTTTGCAGTTTATATTCCATGTTTTCTCCCAGTCAGCTAAGTGTATGTTGTGGCCTACGTTTTTTGCCCATGCTATCATGGGTTCCTTGACAATTTCCTCCATTTTATCGAATTCCAGCAGATATTTATATAGTTTTGATATTATTTTTTCGTCCGGGCCAATCAAAATTTTATCCAGTTTTTGCATTTCCATTTCTATACCCATACCCTCAGTATCTTTTTTGTGTCGAGTTTTTAATTGTGAGTAAGTCAACCAATCAATATTTATATTTTGTTCCGCCAATTGTTCTCTACTTTTTAATTTCCCTGTCAGATCTAATATATCGCTATATTTTGCTGCTTTGGTTATATCAATTAGGTTGGGGTAGGTCATGGCTTCTATAATTGAAAGCCATTTGGGGATTTTCATGTAGTTCTTCTTTTTGATTTCATACCATGTTTTTAACAAAGATTTTCTAATTAGGTGTTGGTTGAAGCTAAGTTGTGGCTTAGTTTCATCTCTCCATATGTAAGCATGCCATCCCATTTGTAGGTTGTGGCCCTCTAGTGTTAGTATTCTTTTGTTAGTTAAGTTTATCCATTCTTTTATCCACGCCAAGGATGCTGCTTTGTAGTAAAGTTTCCAGTCAGGGAGCCCTAGACCACCTCTGCTCTTATCATCCTGTAAATTCGCTAATTTGATTCTTGGCTTTTTGTTTTGCCATATAAATTTAGATATAATTTTATTCAAATTAGTAAAAAATTTAGTCTCTAATTCGATCGGAACTGTTTGGAATAGGTATAAAAATTTTGGCAGTATACTCATTTTAATTGCAGCTATACGCCCTAATAATGATAAATGTAATTTCTTTATTTATCTTCATATCCTTTATTTACAACTTAATGACCAAAACTATATAATCACTTTTAAAAATGATTTTGCCCTAATAAATATGATTTCTAATTTTTTTGTCTCAGCAGAGAAGTTATAGTGGTTTGGTTGAATTCAAAATACATGCAATAAAATAACTGATCAACCAGGGCTGATCAGGCCTGACGCTTCACTCCCTCTGACCCAACAATTTTTAAATTCACTGCTGCTTTCCCCTAATTTGAACTAATGCAGGATTCCAAATTACAGGATCACAGCCATTGCTGCACTGCAAAATATTACCAATGTAGTATCATTCTAAAATCACTCCCTGCTTCTTTAATCTCTCTCCCTGACAGGTAGGAAGTATAACATATTTGAACCAAATGCTTTTAATATGTTTATTAAGTATAATATGATTCTCCAACTAAGTAATATTGTGCCCTTTCAGGATTAGGTGGGGTCAGAGAGCAAGAAATTTCTTTTGAATCCATTTCCCCTTTTCTCACTATTGCCCATCTCTCCCAAAAGGGCATGCATAAGTGCACCAGCGTGCCTCCGTCCCTGTCCTAATGTTCCCTCTTATCAGTACCCATCTTATGTATATAAACAATGTTATATCTATGTATATTACCAACACGTACTTGACAAAAATAAATAAATAAATAAAATAAATAAAATGGGCAGGGATCTAGGAAAGATGCTGAGAAGCTTCAAAGTAACCTTGGAATCAATTTGGGGAGGACACAGGTCCTAATTTTCAGGGCTTGGAGAGCAATTTGTTCAAGAGGGTTCCATCATTCTTAAACAGCAGGGCTCAAAAGGTGAACCTAAGAGATTGCAGGAATTATCGTGACTTGCCTTCATTGGATTATGAGCGATGGCAAAGACCTGGATTTTTCTGCAATCTTTACATTTCGCGAAACAGATGGGAAGATAATTTATGTTTGGGGTCTAAATTGTACCTGACCTAGTGATGGAACTCTGAATGCTCTCTACTTTAAATCAGAAACTAGGAGCTAATGAGTAATCACGACTGACATTTACCAGTTATGGATGGAAAGAGCATTAATCTTCATTGAAATTTTCTTCTTGAATTGCCATAAGGGCTCAAATGGAAAGGTGAGCAAAAAATAAATGTTATCATCTTAGATTGTTGTATCTCTTTTAAGAGAAGACAAATTTCATCCTGATCATTTTTCCTGTTGGAACTTCTTGGATTATTATAAAATGCTCTCCATGCTCTTTTATAGAAACATTAATTGGTTCAAAAACTGTCTGGTAGGAAAGAGCAATATTATTTTACCCTCTTCACTATGGATATCTACTTGTTTCTGGAATCAGTCTACTGTACTGATTTCTACCTCTAAAACTTTAAATAATTTTAAACCCTGTTTCTTGAAGGGTTACTTTTCTCTATTTATTCCCTCTCTGTTTAAAAGTCTTTCCACTTTCCTCTCTCATTTTTGGAGTCCATCTCCAGGGGTGGGTTGCTGACTTACCAATACCGGTGCACTGTGTGCGCATCTCCATGTTTCGTGTGCGTGTGAGCGCACTATGTGCGTGCTCCCCCTCGTGCAATTTTGCTTCTGAGCATGCAGGGAAGCAAAATCTCACCAAAATCTTGCAAGGAGACGTGCACGAGAGATTTTGGTGAGATTTTGCTTCTGAGCATGCGCGGAAACAAAATCTCACCAAAATCTCTCTCGCGCGCGTGTCCCCTCGCGAGATTTTGGCGAGATTTTGCTTCCGCGCATGCGCAGAAGCAAAAAAGCCCAAAAATTCTCAAAAAAAGATGGTGACGCGCGCCATGGACTGGCGAAGACGGCACCGGAGTGGTCGCACGCAAATTGCGCAATCGGCCGGTCCCTACCGGAGCTACGCACCGGACCGCACCGGTAGGAACCCACCACTGTCCATCTCCATACATAGAAAGAAAGTGCCACGAATTGCATGGATACAGCCACATTCTACATCAAATGTAACAGGTTCCCCATAACAACCAATGCCATAACAACTAATAGAGCAGAACCTCATTCACAATATTGTTTTTGTTTCTCGGTTTGGTTGAACAAACTCAAGCTGATTATTCCCAAATATATTGGGAGTAGGGTAGAACCTTGGAATTCCTAGCTAGGTCAGGCTATTTGGAACTCTGGGAGTTGAAGTCCCAAAGCACCTAGAAGCCACCAAGATGGGAGCAGTGATCAAACAAAGCAAGTATGTTGCATGAGGTTCTGCTCTTGTAGTTGTTACAGCTTTGGCTTATCTAATTAATGTTTCCTATTCATGTGAACCTTTTCTTCTTCCTCTGTTGGCTGAATAACAGAGGAGACAAAGAATACTAATGTAATTCAATCTGATCTGAGCAGACTTCAGTTAGATTTGACTTAAACTTAGATAAGAATATTCTTTTCAACTGGAATCTTTAGAACTGCAGAATCCCTTTCTTTCCATACAATTCAACTGTATGGCTTGTTATTTTTGAAGTTGTCAAGCAGATGTTGCTCTACTGCAGTGTTTCCCAACCTTGGCAACTTGACGATGTCTGGACTTCAACTCCCAAAATTCCCCAGCCAAAGCTGGCTGGGGAATTCTAGGAGTTGAAGTCCAGACATCTTCAAGTTGCCAAGGTTGGGAAACACTGCTCTACTGCATCAGTTGCAGTTCCCAGGGAGGGGAGTTTTAACATCTGCTCTGCATCAGCACAAGCTAAGTTAGCTGCATGAAGGGAGGCGATGCAAGAATTACAGAACAGAGCAAACCATAAATCTAAGCAATTTTATGAACAACAACATCTAAGTAATAGGCCAATGCAAAGCAATCACAGTGTGTCATAACAAGGCATTTTCTACAGTGGGGGGCAATACGATTGGCCTCATCAAAGTGTTTTATGTCACCCTGCCACTTCCAGTAGATGAAAAAGGCTTTTATGAGCCAAACTGGAGATCTGAGGTTCAGAAGAGGCATAATTCAATTTCATTTTGCACTTCAAGATTGAGAGGCAAACTAATTCACTTCAATATTTAATTCACAAAAGCTTCCACTATGAGCTATAGCAGGAGAGCATTGAAGGCTGCAGATGCCTCCCCCATTTTATTTTTTGACAGAATGGGATTAGAACGGATGGCAGACCTTTAGAGAACATTAGCGTGCCAAGTCTGCACTTTATATCTTTAAAGATTTCACCACAATAAAGTTTTAGCAGTTTTTCTTGTGCACCTTCTTTGCAAGAGATGTGGAAAAGGCAGCAGAGCAGCCTGCTCTAAAAGCTATAGAGAATTTGTGCTGAATCATTACGGAAAGTCCTTAATCCACTTTAAAAAGAAAAATAAATTTTAAATGCTTAAAATTAAACTGTAACTTTTTTCACTTACTTTTCTGGAGTAGCACTTTGGTATGGCAATATGGCACATTGGCAAACTTGGATTCTTGAGGGAAGGACAGTAAATAAAACCAACTGACTTTGCCGTGTGTGATGACGTCCATCTGTCTCTCCATTCAAAATTTCTGCAGGGACAGAAGCCTCCCAACCATTAACAGCCTGCTAGTACCTCTGGCATCTTTCTGCAATAATGTTACTTTTGTAAAGTAAAATCAACTCAGAACAACTCTTCTTAAAAATGACATAGAGCCGTGATGGCGAACCTATGGCACTGCCCCCCGCGTATGTGCACTGGCCTCACTGAAGCCTCTGGACTCCTCAAGCCTGGGGATGGTGAAAAATGGCCCAACGGGCAAACCGGAAGTTCGGAAAAACAGACTTCCAGTTTGCCCGTTGGGCCATTTTTCGCCCTCCAGAGACTTCAGGGAAACCTCCTGAAGCCTGGGGAGGGCAAAAATGGCCTTCCCCCAAGGCCGAAAATCAGCTGGCCAGCGCGCGCATGTGCACTGGAGCTGACATAGGGCAACCCCTCACGTGGTGAATCCAGATTCACTTAAAAACTACAGTGATTCACTTAACAGTTATGGCAAGAAAGGAGGTAAAATGGGGTAAAATTCACAATCATCTTGCTTAGCAACAGAAATTATGGACTCAGTTGTAGTCATACGTTGAAGACTAGCTGTATAGGTAATGATCAAAATTGCCATTGCATTATTTATTTATTTATTTATTTATTTATTTATTTATTTATTTATTTATTTATTTATTTATTTATTTATTTATTTATTTATTTATTTATTTATTTATTTATTTATGGATTCTTATAGGCCGCCCTTGTTAGATAAGAATTACTCTCATCAGAGGCGAAATAGATCTTTTCCTGAAACTCTGACATTATAGAAAGAAAACCGCAGTTTAAATACTAAGGTATAAAATATTTATTTCGGTACAAAAACAAATAAATCACATCCTGGCTATAAAAAAGGTCTTGCTTCTTACAGAAGCAGAAGAAGAAGGAAGGAACAAAAGAAAGGAATGTACACATGCGTACTAGGAACATATTAATCACGTGCTCAGGAATAAACCATTATATTTGATAGGGATGCATCTCCCTGCATATACATGTAACAGGCAATATAAAATCACTGCCTGACAGCCCTACTCCCTGGGGACTCAGGGCGGCATACAGCATATATAGGAACAGCCAAATACTATTAAAAAATACAATAAGACAACAATAGTAAAATAGTAATTAAAAAGATAAAAACAACACAAGCAACAGTCACAATCAGCATTAGGCCTGGAAATCTACTGATAATTAATCCAGAAACTCTAAAATAATCTGCAATAGCAGGGTTCATTTGCCCCCAGTTTTGTACTTTACTCTGTACCAGTTGTAGCATCTCAACAACTTTGTAGATAACGTAACCATTGCCATTGCAAAAGAATACTTTGCCCATTGATCTTTGTCAATTGATTTGAATAACAGTGAACATTTTCATTCTTCATTTACTAGGGTGTATGTATAATAGGATTAAGAGGCTGATGAAATATGGAATCAAGTATTTTGTGTGATCACTCGTTCCGCTGCAAAGAACCAACTTTCATTACGGGTTTTCGTGTTAATGTAATAGAATAACACACTCGCTGGTTAATGTGTTTTTGAAAAATTGGCTCTTTTAAAAAGAAAAAAGAAAAAGAAAAAGAAAGAAGAAGATGAGAGTGTACGTTTCAAAGTGCAAAAGGGAAATAACTTATTAAAGAGCTTTATTGCCACTGTTTTAGGAATTTAAAAAAAGGGAAGGAAAATATTTTTTAAAAAATGAGTTTTTTCTCCTTCAGCCCTTTTCCAAGATACCATCTACACTAAAAAAAAGTATTATTGACTCCCTGAAGATATTTCGCTTAAAGTTCCTGAATATAATTAAATCAGCCTTCATTGGCCGGGCAAAAGTTTAAAGGATCCTTTGCTTCAACAAGCTTCCATCAAAGCACTTCTTGAAAGACACACACAATTAAAACCCCACCCTCTACACAGCAAAATAGCTACTTTGTATCACTTTGCATGACAAAAGCAGGTTCTTTCTATGTGCATTGCATACATAGAAGCCGTGTTTTTCCAAAGTGAAGTGGCAGGTTGAAAGAGAGGACACTCGACTTGAGGCATTTAATCAAAGAATCCAAAAGTGGAGCAGGTCACCTTCTTAGCATGAAGAACCTTGTTGAGATAAAGATCAGCCATTTCCCCAGCAGAATAGATTACAATTACTGCATATTTTGTTAAGTATTTTTTCTCTTCAATTTCAATTACTAACATTTGGACACACTCAAATGAAGAGGAGGCCATTCAGGCCACTGGAACTAAATGCCTGTTAAGACTGGAGTCCTACTTATAGTATCTTTGACAAATATCTCTCCAACTTCCACTTGAAGATGTCCACAAAAGAGCCAGCTAACCACCTTTTTCAGTAATTAATGCTACTATCAAGATGCTCTTAATAAGAATTTGATTTCTGTCCCCAACGTTTGTACTGAATTTCCTAACATGAAAACGTACTTTGCGGGGGCTTTGGTGCTCTCTGAGCTCTGAGGTTGTTTTCTTGCATGTGTTTCATTACTCAAACTAGGTAACATCATCAGTACTAGTGATGATGCAAAAACTAGCACTGATGATGTTACATAGTTTGGGTAATGAAATGTCTGCAAGAAAACAAGCTCAAAGAATACCAAGGACCCCTCATTTCAACCCTGAGGTACAAATATTCTCCTATAACAATAGTTTGCCTCCCTGTTAACTTGAGATCATACTTCTATACAGTATCTTGTACTTTGAAGCAACAGAGAATTGGCCTTGAACCTTTTTTTTTAGTTATACCCACACATTTCCCCTCACCCTTTTGAGTTATACCCGCACATTTCCCCTCACCTTTTGAGTTATACCTGCACATTTCCCCTCACCCTTTTCAGTTATACTTGCACATTCCTCTCACCCTTTTCAGTTATACCCACACATTTCCCCTCACCCTTTCGAGTTATACCCACACATTTCCCCTCACCCTTTCGAGTTATACCTGCACAATTCCCCTCATCCTTTTCAGTTATACCTGCACATTCCCCTCACCCTTTTCACTTATAACCGCACATTTCCCCTCACCCTTTTGAGTTATACCCACACATTTCCCCTCACCCTTTTGAGTTATACCCACACATTTCCCCTCACCCTTTTCAGTTATACCCGCACATTGCCCCTCACCCTTTTCAGTTATACCCGCACATTTCCCCTCACCCATTTCAGTTATACCCTCACATTCCCCTAATCCTTTTCAGTTATAACCGCACATTTCCCCTCACCCTTTCGAGTTATACCCACACATTTCCCCTCACCCTTTTAAGTTATACCCGCACATTTCCCCTCGCCCTTTTCAGTTATACCTGCACATTCCCCTCACCCTTTCGAGTTATACCCGCACATTTCCCCTCACCCTTTTGAGTTATACCCACACATTTCCCCTCACCCATTTCAGTTATACCCTCACATTCCCTTCATCCTTTTCAGTTATAACCGCACATTTCCCATCACCCTTTTGAGTTATACCCGCACATTTCCCCTAACCCTTTTGAGTTATACCCGCATATTTCCCCTCACCCTTTTGAGTTATACCTGCACATTTCGTCTCACCCTTTTCAGTTATACTCGCAAATTCCCCTCACCCTTTTCAGTTATACCCGCACATTTCCCCTCACCCTTTCGAGTTATACCCGCACATTTCCCCTCACCCTTTTGAGTTATACCCGCACATTTCCCCTAACCCTTTCCTTTTCAGTTATACCACCACATTTCCCCTCACCCTTTTCAGTTATACCACCACATTCCCCTCACCCTTTTCAGTTATACCCACACATTCCACTCACCCTTTTCAGTTATACCTGCATATTCCCCTCACCCTTTTCAGTTATACCTGCATATTCCCCTCACCCTTTTCAGTTATACTCGCACATTCCCCTCACCCTTTTCAATTATACCAGCACATTTCCCCTCACCCTTTTCAGTTATACCCGCACATTGCCCCTCACCCTTTTCAGTTATACCCGCACATTTCCCCTCACCCATTTCAGTTATACCCTCACATTCCCTTCATCCTTTTCAGTTATAACCGCAGATTTCCCCTCACCCTTTCGAGTTATACCCACACATTTTCCCTCACCCTTTTTAGTTATACCCGCACATTTCCCATCACCCTTTTGAGTTATACCCGCACATTTCCCCTAACCCTTTTGAGTTATACCCGCATATTTCCCCTCACCCTTTTCAGTTATACCCGCACATTTCCCCTCACCCTTTTGAGTTATACCTGCACATTTCGTCTCACCCTTTTCAGTTATACTCGCAAATTCCCCTCACCCTTTTCAGTTATACCCGCACATTTCCCCTCACCCTTTCGAGTTATACCCGCACATTTCCCCTCACCCTTTTCAGTTATACTCGCACATTCCCCTCACCCTTTTCAATTATACCAGCACATTTCCCCTCACCCTTTTCAGTTATACTCGCACATTCCCCTCACCCTTTTTCAGTTCTAAACATGCATCATCCTTCAGTTCTTTCCTCATAAGTCTTAGTTTATTGTCACTTGATCATCCTCATTGTCATTCTCAGCTTTGCTCCAATTTCTCTGAAACTTAAAAAAATGTCATGCCCCAAACTGGATAGAAAATTCAAGGTAGGGTGTAACCAATGTAGTATGTTATTGAAGAATTTCTTCACATGATTAATACAGTAATTTAAAATATTTATAAAATGTCCCAGTTTATCCTCAGCGGGATGCAACAAAGCATTTTGGGGAAAAAATGTTCTGTTGAAACAGTCTAAATCTGCTTTTTAGTAGCGGTTTCACACTGCTGATATGTAGCGGATGATCAACTAAACCTCTATTTTAAGCATGTTGGTACCAAGCCAGGTACCCCCATTCTGTATCTTTGCCTTTGATGGATGTTTCTTTTAAATGGATTATAAATAGAATTTTCATTTGTTTTTGCTGAAGGTCATGTTATTTTCTATCCTTTACTTATTGACTTTAAGTAATAAGTAAGAATATTTTGAATTTTATTTTTCTCTTCTAGTTTTACATTTTGCAAATCTGATAAGCATTCGGCTTTTTGTTCCGGTACTTAATGAAAAGTTTAAGAATATTTAGCCCAGAACTAAAAGTGATATACTACATTACAATTTGATAAGAACCTATTTATAAGCAGTCTTTGAATATAATTTCCAAACTGGCTTTGACATGTTATTCAGCTCATGATTAATTAACTAATTTGCTAAACAATTTTATATATTATATGCCTCTTTTTATATGTTCTTTTTTATTTAAATTACTTCAAGCTTTCTATGCAGCTACATTGACTTCTCTTATTTCATTTTCCTCTCATTGGAATTATTTATTTTTTTCAGCGTCACTTTTTTTAGGAGTTCCCATCTCTTTTTTGCTATCTTTCCCTTCTTATGCCATGAAATCGTGCTTATTGTTGTTCTGAATTTATTAAAATTCTTTCTTAAAACTCACTGTTATGTATTGGATTACAACCAGATTTGGTTTCTCTTAATATCAGAATTTCAGTTCTCTATCTTGAATGATAGATGATTATTTTGCCCATTTCTCCATCTTTCGAAAAACAAAGTTGAGATTGAGATAACTCAGAAATTTTCTGAATGGAATGTATCTGGCACAATTTATCTCCCAATAGATGTTGGACTAATTAAAATTCCCTATCACTCTTTGAAAGATCTGTCATTTAATTTTTATCTGGTTGAAAGGCTGATAGTAGAGAGGTGTTTATTCCTTCTTATAGCCATGGTGGCACAGTGGTTAGAATGCAGTACTGCAGGCTACCTCTGCTGACTGCCAGCAGCCTGCAATTTGGCAGTTCGAATCTCACCAGGCTCAAGGTTAACTCATCCTTCCATCCTTCCGAGGTGGGTTAAAATGGGGACCCAGATTGTTGGGGGCAATTATGTTGACTCTGTAAATCACTTAGAGAGGGCTGTAAAGCACTGTGAAGCGGTATATAAGTCTAAGTGCTATTGCTATATTTTAACACCCCGACAGTTCAGATATTTCCCAACATTCTTCCCTTGAATTTCTGCATAGACTGTCCTATTCAGTGACTGTTATTTCAAACATGAGGATCATCCTATTCAAATCTCCTGTTTAATAAGATTATGTCTCAGTTATGCATACTAAATCATATTTGCCTTCCTGTAATGCATACAAGCTCATCTTATTTTCTATACACCGATTAGAAAAATGTAGACAATGGCAAACACAAATGCAGTAAGTCAGCGCTCCTCTTGATATTTCATTGAGTAATTGAATAGGCCCCTGTGATTATCTCACTTGCTTACTGCGGTACATACATCTTTATTTCTGAGTTTTCATCTTTAAGTCCCATAAGATCAGTTTAAAGCCCTGATGATCAACTTTGATGTTTTTTGTCACATGCATTGTTTCCAGCCTTTCTGAGATGCAGCCAACTGCAGCCTATAGCTAATACTGTAATCCAGCTGGCTACAGATATCAAATCCCTCCCATCAATATTATTTTTTTTATAGCAAGTCATTCAGTGACTGTATTCTTCTTCCTTTTCCAATTCTCTTCTGCTGCTGAAAAGTATAGAAATATTTCCTTATTATGTAGATCCTAGAAATGACCAAAATCAAACTGGCCACTACTGTAGACTCTATGAAGAAGAAAATGAGTCCTTAAAATCCAGACTAGTAATTTGTCAAAAGTAATGCATATATATTTCCATACATGGCATCTATTTATTGCTACAAAGAAAATAAATGGGTACATCAGTCAAGATTGTTCCTGGTGTTTACTTGCACATATAGATTAACTACTGTATTCCACAATGTGCCAGATGCATTATGCATGCACATACAGTATGTGCATTTGTCACCATGGAACAATTTATAGTCATCAGTAACCTATCTCTACCATTGACTAAACTATATTAATCAACTTTAAATGATCGGACTCTTATGGAAAATAAGAGGCAAAGCAATAAAGTGTAGGGGAGAATACTTCATAGATTTTTTTCTTTTTTTTTACTGTAGCACTAGTCTATTCGGATCAGTTCATTCTTTAATGTGCATTTTAAAAAAGAGAAATATTCAGTTTGCAAGTTGATTATCCATTCCTGTGCCTATGTTTTATCAGATAAGAAAATTTATACTATTTTTAAGTGATATTTATGTGTATGCTTCAGAAAGGGCAGGGAAGGGTTGTTTTTTTTTAAATTTGCATTTGATTGTGGTTTAGCTCACTATGCATTTTAAAATCAATGCCTACATTAAACAGTATTCATCATCTAAATTTTAGCCATTTTCAAATTTTGTAATTCAGTTTCTTTCAAAGAAAATTAAGGAAAAGAATCTATATAAAAGAAAACATTTATGAAAAAGATGTACAAAAGTGTACTGTATTACAGAGCAATGTTTGCAACTCGCTATATTACAAAAAATACGAATAGAAATGCAGAAATATACTAAAAGTGACAATCTGAGAAAATCCAAAACTGATGTAAAAAAAGCCGAGGTGGCGCAGCAGTTAGAGTGCAGTACTGCAGGCCACTTTAGCTGACTGTGATCAGCAGTTCAGCTGTTCAAATCTCACTGGCTCAAGGTTGACTCAGCCTTCCATCCTTCCGAGGTAGGTAAAATGAAGACCCAGATTGTTGGGGGCAATATAAATATACATTGCTTAATGGTGTAAACCGCTTAGAGAGTGCTTGCACTTTGAGGCCGTATATAAGTCTCACTAATAAAATAAATGTATTGTAGTCGTTCACACACAGCTTCAAATGAGTTTAATTACACAATAAAACTTAAAAGATTTCCTAATGCTTACTAAAGCATTTGACAATACATTCAATCACGGTGATCATGTTTGTTATAAAGATGAGAAAAAAGATTAAGGAAGTAGTGAGTAAAAGATCTCTCTACTTACAGTATATGAATTTTTGAATTCGCTGAATGAGCTTTCCCCAAACCATTTCTGACAATATAATGCATTTTTGTGTGATATTTTCACAGACATATGACATTTTGTGTTTGTTTTCCCCTATTTCATAAATTTTGAAAAAGGTTTTTCATTGGAGATCTTTGGGAGAATTGGATTGCCAAACTTCCATGTTTTGATTTAGAAGTTTGGAATGAAGTCATTTGCATTTGCAGCTTTCTATCTTTGTTAAATAATGGATCAGAATGAATCCAGAGTATAATATATTTATTTAGTATAGTTAGATCATGTAAAATTGACAGACTGGATTTTATCATAATTTTTAGTTGTTATTTATTATTGTATATTAGAATTTTTAATTGTATATTTACTGAGTGTTTTTATTTGTTCTGGTCTCTGGTCCATGACTGTAATAAACTGATATATAAATCTATCTATATCTATATCTATATCTATATCTATATCTATATCTATATCTATATCTATATCTATATCTATATCTATATCTATATCTATCTATCTATCTATCTATCTATCTATCTATCTATCTATCTATCTATCTATCTATCTATCTATCCATCCATATATCAGTATACATAAAATCCAGGATATAAAGTGGTAAAGGAAGGGAATTCAGTACAGTACAGCGAATACTACAGGAAAGACAAAAGAAGCATTTCTGTTACAAAAATAATCTTTAGAGTTGGCCTGCAGATCCTTGCTGTGAAATCTTACAACCCAAGGAGTTTAATGAATCACCTACTTTACTTGGCCATACAAATGAATTTGTGGCACTGGTAACCTCTGTGAATGCCTGATGAATTTGGTCTGGTCGGTCTCCCTGTTTTTGTTTTTGTTTTTGTCAAAACGTGTACAAGATAACAGGTATGATATAAACATATACAAAAGCAAAGTAGGTATAGGTAAATTTGGACAATAGGACAGTAGGACAGTAGACAGTAGGACAGGGACAGTAGGCATGATGGTGCGCTTATGCACGCCCCTTACAGACCTCTTAGGAATGGGGTGAGGTCGACTGTAGACAGTCTAAGGTTAAAGTTTTTGGGGTTTGGGGAAGAAACCACAGAGTCAGGTAGTGCATTCCAGGCATTGATTACTCTGTTGCTGAAGTTGTATTTTCTGCAGTCGAGTTTCGAGCGGTTTACATTGAGTTTGAATCTATTGTGTGCTTGTGTATTGTTGCGGTTGAAGCTGAAGTAATCATTGACAGGTAGGACATTGCGGCAGATGATTTTATGAACTACATTTAAATCAGATTGAAGGCGACGTAGCTCTAAGTTATCTAAGCCCAAAATTTCAAGTCTGGTGGAATAAGGTATTCTGTTGCGAGCAGAGGAGTGGAAGACTCTTCTTGTGAAATATTTTGACTCTCTCGATTGTATTGATGTCTGATATGCAGTGCAGGTTCCAGACAGGTGAGCTGTATTCGAGGATTGGTCTGGCAAATGTTTTGTAGAGCCGAGGTGGCACAGTGGTTAAAAGCAGCACTGCGACCTTCAGCTGATTGCTAGTTCAGCTGTTCAAATCTCACCAGGCTCAAGGTTGACTCAGCCTTCCATCCTTCCGAGGTGGGTAAAATGAGGACCCAGATTGTTGGGGGCAATATGCTGAACTCTGTAAACCGCTTAGAGAGGGCTGTAAAAGCACTATGAAGCGGTATATAAGTCTAAGTGCTATTGCTATTGCTATTATATGCTCTGGTTAACAGTGTAATATTGCCAGAGAAGAAGCTACGCAAGATTAGGTTAACAACTCTTAGTGCCTTTTTGGCAATATTGTTGGCAGTATAAAACCATCAGCAGAAAAGATGGATCAACCCCCCTCCATTCTAGAGTAGGAAAGCTGAAATCTAAGAACAGACAGGGTGCTGGAGTGGATTCAAGCAGTTGCGAATTTAGCGGTGGTAGTATTTGGTTTCTGAGCAGCATCTACAGCTTCCCACCATGCATGACTGAGCTATGTCTTGGCTGCCCTTTGGCTGGCTTTTGTTCTGGTTTCTGATGAAGGCAAGTTTGTCACTTCCATCATTTCTGAGTTGCAAAGAATGCAAATTAAACGTTGATTTGTGATGGACTGGAAAGCATATTTTTAAGTAGGAAACGGGGCTGAACTACAAAATCCTCAAATTAAAACTTCTAAGGGAATGTGTTAGAATTCATGGTCTTGTGATGGTGACAGTTTTGTTGTTTAATCCTGATGCATGCACCCTGCCCCCCCAGCAAGTTGTTCTCACTTAGCATTCAAAGAGAGGGTGCTGCCAAGCATTTTAAATAGTAGTAGTCTCATTTGCATGCTAATATTTGCGTTGGATAGTTTTCCATCTTTCTTTGTTGTGCCTTTCCTTGACACACATTGTATTTTTGAGCAGCGTCAGAAAACAAAAACCTTGATTGTAGGACAAACAAGTATGATTTGCAATAGCTAGAGAGATTACTAAAAGAATGTGGATGTCATGTGATAGACAACAGGAAGTACTGGTCAATAAAATAGGTGACCTCTAAAACACCACAAAATAAGGTGTTTTTTTTAAAATAAAATTCTGATTTGTTATTGCCTTCTCCTAGGGCTGAAGGACACGCCAAGGTCATTCAACTGGTATTATGCCTAAAAGTGGAACTAGAACTCTTAATCTCTTGGTTTCTAAGCTTAACCACACCACCAAACTAGTTTTTATATGTAATCCATTTTCACTGACCATAATGATAGATTGGTTGAGAACTAGGGATTAATAAAATATGGAGGGGTATTTCCTCCCCTCCATTCTTCCTTTGTGTAGTTTGCTAACTCTCGTTCTGGTTGGTTCCACCTGTTTACATTGAGTACTGGATTATTCTATTATAGAAAGCAAGATACGATCATTTTCTTTTCAATTAAACTTTACCCAAGCAATAAAGACTGCCCCTCATTCAAGATCTTTTGGCTGGCATTTAGTATAGTCTATGAATTTGCCTTTTGACTCTTGGTTTTTCAATCATAGCACACTTGATCATGACTCTAGGTTTGTGATTAATTTTAGACTATTAAATTACTCATGATCCATTATTATACTTTTCCCACGTATGCTGTTTATGATACGTTTAGAAATGACACTACTCGACAGGATCAAAGAAAAACTCTGCTTATCATTTGCAATAGCAAACAACTACAATATATATATATATATATTTCTGGCCAATATTTTTCCCATATAAGATATGTGCACATGCTTTTTTCTGTGTGCATGCATCTGCACACTATATGCATATTTCTTTGTATGAATCTTTCAGTTAGTTATCATAGGTAATAGTGTTAGTTGAATTAGACCAGGGTCCCTAACTCCCAGTCCATGGACCAGCACTGGTCCGTGGCATGCCAGAAACTGGCAGAAACAAGTGAAGCCCCATCCATGGGATGCAGGCAGCATATGCAACCACGCCCTTCTGATCCATGGAAAAACCTTTCTGTATGGAACCGGTCCCTCGTGCCCAAAAGGTTCGGAACCACTGAATTAGACAATTGAATATGACATTTTAATCAAACCAAACCAGTGGCTTGATATTTCTTTAAAGCTTGTGGCTTGTTATTTCTTTAAAGCTACAGTGAGATAGGCAGTAAATACATTTAACAAATAAAAATGTACTGTCATATAATCACTGAATGATAGTACATATCATTATAGTATTAAAATATTTATCAATAAAATCATCAGAAATAACTTCTTAAATTAAATTCAAGTAAATTAATGCATCTTAAATAAAAGAAGGCTAGGATTACCCAAAAATTCAAAGTCAGTAGTTAAAGAAACACATCTAATTATTGTTTCATTTTAATTTTCACCTGCTTTTTAAATGGGGGGGGGACCCCAATAATTTAGAAATGTATATTAATTAATTTACATAAATTCACTACCCTGTAAACTTAATGTACCTTGTACTTTAAGGACTAGAAATGAACTACCCATAACTTGAAAGTAGTGAGATGTTCTCAAAGAAGCATCTCTGAACAATTTTAGTATGAAGAGAAAGGAGGATATAAGAATATTGTTTCTCAGATGTCATGTACATCACTTTTATAAGTGAAACACTACAGACTGGAAATGGGCAATGATGTAGAGACATCCTTCAAGATATTAATTGTATAAAACAGTGTTTCTCAACCTTGTCAGATTGAAGATGTTTGGACTTCAACTACCAGAATTCCCCAGCCAGCCTCTTAGAGTTGAAGTTCATACATCTTCAAATTGCCAAGGCTGAGAAACATTGATATAAACCAATAGAAGACTTTAGACTATCTTCCAAGGAGGACTTCCAAGGAGGACTGATTATTACAATAATAAATCTAGAAGTTAATAATACAAGAATTGAGACTTTGCTTTTCAGATGTAAGGAGACTCAGGGAAAATGATTTCCAACATGTCTATTCCACTTCCTATGAACCCTGGCATTGCAGAAAATTGTTTCTGAAGTGCTTGAAAGTGTTTTCATCCAGTTATGGTCACCACACTATAAAAAAGATGTTGAGGCTCTAGAAAGAAGAGCAACCAAGATGATTAGGGGACTGGAGGCTAAAACATATGATGAATGGCTAGTCTAGTGAAGAGAAGGACCAAGGGAGACATGATAGCAGCATTCCAACATTTGAGGGGCTGCCACAAAGAGGAGGGGGTCAAGCTATTTTCCAAAGCAATCAAGGAGAGATTCAACCTGGAAATAAGGAGAAATTTTCTGACAGTGATGGAACAACCAATGGAACAGCTTGCCTTCAGAAGTTGTGAGAGCTTCATCACTGGAAGCTTTCAAGAAGAGACTGGACTGCTATCTGTCAGAAGTGGTGTAAGGTCTGCTTGGGCGAGGGTTGGAGTAGATCAGAGGTGGGTTCCTGCTGGTTCGGACCAGTTCTATAGAACTGGTAGAAGAAATTTCCTCCGCTTGCCGAACCGGCACAATGGCCGGCTGGACACGCCCCCTAACTGGCTCTCTCGGCTTCGCCATAGGCACCGCCATCTTGTTTTTTGCTTCTGCACACACACAGAAGCTGTTTTTTGCTTCTGCACATGCTCAGAAGCTGAGTTTTCAGCACTGCACATGCGCACACGTCCATGTGAAGCATCCATGCGTCTATGTGGCGCGGGAGGAAGCAAACCAGCAGAGAGGTAAGTCAGAACTCACCCCTGGACTAGATGATCTACAAGGTCCCTTCCAACTCTGTTAATCTCTTATTGCTATATTCTAATGCCAGGTAGTTCAAAATCCCCATGGGGGTGACCCCTGGTGGCACAGTGGTTAGAATGCAGTATTGCAGGCTAACTCTGTTCGCAGCTTGGAGTTCAATCCTGACTGGCTCAAGGTTGACTCAGCCTTGCATCCTTCTGAGGTTGGTAAAATGAGGACCCATATTGTTGTTGGGGGCAATATGCTGACATTGTAAACCACTCAGAGACTGCTGTATGGGGTGGTATTGCTATGCAGATAACTTCAGCAAGACTTTTGAAGAGCTGCCTAACATTTGTCTCGGTATGCCCCATAGGTTTCATAGGAATGATTTTAGGGGATGACTGCTTGCAGGAGTCCAATAAATGTAGAGTGCTGAATTGTGAAATGAGCTCAGCATTAGCACCCTAAAGATCTGAATTCATCTGATGTATTTGGGTAGTGATGCAGGATATCTACAAACAAGCAACAAGGCAGCGGGACTATTGTAATTTTTAAAATACTTATCTTATGAATGAGTGTATTTAAAAACAACTCTACAAAGTTGAAGGCAAGCACTACAGTCGAGTTGCAAAGCTTCTAGTCTGCAGGCAAAATATTTCAGATTTGCATCTTTGGCATTTGGATATAGGCAGGAAAAACGTGTGTGTGTGTGTGTGTGTGTGTGTGTGTGTGTGTGTGTGTGTGTGTGTGTGTGCGTGTATGCTCAACACCTGCCAAGCTGCTGCAAAATCATGCCAGTCTGGACAGAATTTTCATAAACCGATTTAGTATCCAGCCAGCACAGGGGAGAAGCAGCTTCAATGTGCAGTGCAGATAGACAGATAGAAGTGATAAGTGATAATCTAGTTGGCATCAAAGCTGATGTCCCTCTGGTTCTTTTCTGTATTTGATTCAAGGGAAACTGATAACCAGAGAGGCAACAAGTACATAGAACAATTTGGGAGCCCAGTGTCTCCTTCGCAAATGGAAAGGCTAGGTATTTTGCAATTCAAATCAGTATCTGTAGACACAATTCCCTACCACTATTTTTTCCCATTGATCTGAGTTCTTCTTTTGATAAAGACGCAATTCTACTGTTAGCAATAATTGTCTCATTCAGCTTCCCTCCCTCTAATTCCCCCTCTATTGGATGAATTTACTATTTCCTCATGAAATTTGGTATTAAAACCAGTCAGGGAATTTCTGCACAACTGTAAAACGTCATGTTAAAACTGTTTTATAGAAAAGAATGGAAAAAGGAAAGGAACAAGGCCTGAGTGGATGGTTATTTTTGCATTGTTTGGTGTGGTGGTTTACATTCAGTTTGATCTGGTATATGGGTGTCAAACAGGCAGCCCGCGGGCTGGATGTGCCACACACAGGCCACGCCCACACGACCTCTGTGAGGGGGAAATAAGTTGTGAAATGTCACATGACGGCAATGTGACGCAGCAAGCGTGACACCAGTGGGTTAGTGTATGGGGTTCAATTGTTTAGCTTGCCTGGGCTGCACTGAGTGAAGAGGAATTGTCTCGGGCTGCATATTAAATATATAATACAGTCAATGTGTATAAATAACAAACTTCATTTATTTTTTAATATATTTTATTATAACATTGTGGTGCCACATTAGTAGCTGTCCGGAGCTGCATGAGGCCCACGGGTCATGGGTTGGGACACATCTGGTTGAGTGGTTAAGGAACCTGGCTAGAAAGCAAGAGGCTGTGAGTTCTAGTTTAGCCTTAGGCATGAAAGCCAGTTGGGTGACTTTGGGTCAGACCCACTCTCTCAGCTCAAATCACCAGGGTGGGTTGTTGTTTGGAAAATAGGAGGAGGAAAGATTATTACTTATGTTTGCCTCTTTTAGTTACTTATGAAAATAATAAGGGCAGGAAAAAAATCTAAACAAATGAATATTGAAAACACCTACAGGAGCACACAACTGTTGCAGTGGTGGGTTCCTACCGGTGCGGTCCACTCTATAGCACCGGTAGCGGCCCGCTGGTGATGTCACAGTACTGGTGCGGTCGGTTGCCGGTTCCTGGGCGCTGCCATTTTTTAAAAAAAAATTTAATTTTTTTAAAATTTTCTTTTGCGCATGCCCAGAAGCCGAGCTTCCGGCACTGCGCATGCGCTGCCTTCCTACCCCACAGTGAGTCCAAGCAGGGGAGGATGGCTGAGGGAGCACATGAGATGCTGAAAGAACGGGCGGCAGGAGCTATCTCAGTTCCCCTCCCTTCAGCAGTCCGAGAAGCCACGAACGCGCGGTGATGATCCCAGGCATTTTCGCACGTTCGAGGCATCTCGAGCTGCTGAGGGGAGGGGGAACGGGCGGCAGGAGCCTAGGATCATCGAATGGGGAGAAGCATTCAGGCCGGATGGATCCTCCTAGAAGAACCACTGCCGCGGTCTTGCTGCTCCCGCTGTGGGGGGCTACGTTGCGGGTGGGCAATGCCCCCCCCGCTTCTCCAGCCGCTGCCAAGCTCCCAAGGCCCAAGCCCACCTGGTCACATGGCTGGCAAGCCACACCCACAAAATAAGCCACGCCCACAGAGTGGTAGTAAAAAAATTAGGAACCCGCCCCTGAACTGTTGGTTCCATAGCTGGCCACCTTTTCTTTCACCTACAAAAGAAATGGAACTGATCACAACTGCTCTTCAAAACGGAAAGGCAAGACACCATTACTTATGCATGCAGCTTTGCTGTGTGTTACATAACACCACTAGCGTTTATGTGAAAGTGAATAGCTAGATTCTCCATCTAGTAATAATTAAATACTTTTAATTTCTTTCCTCTCCCTTTTTCCAGAAGGAGAAGGATAAATCTCTCCAAGAGCTAGTGATTTGTAGATTGCTATTTGGTTTTTTTCCCCAACCCCTCTACTGTACTTTTGCATTTATTAGACTTGTAGCACCACTTACAGACATTTTCATGGCATAATCCTTAGCTTCAGTTGATTCATTAGCCCACACGTTTTAAGTCTGCACACTGCTGAAGTAAGGAACATATTGTTTTAAAATGAGGTACCATGTTTCATAGTTTTGTGTTATGTATGAATGTTCTTGAAAATTAACTCATAAAAGAGAAAATGTAAATTGAGAGGTGCATGTTTGGCAAAGAGGTTCTGAAAAGAATTTCACCAATTTAGCATCATTTGGGGGAAATGTCTGATGGCAGGGTAGTACCTCATGAAGTAAAGTAAGAATTTATTTCATGATGCTTTTGTTCCTTTGAGTCAATGTTGAACTCGGCTGTTTGCCTGGGCAAATCCCAGCAGTTTCATAGCAAAAATTCAGAAGTGGTCTGCCATTGCCTCCTTCCCAGGACTGAGAGAGAGAGTGACTGGATTGAGGTCACCTCACAGGCTTTGGGCCTAACGCAGGACTAGAACTCCCAGTCTCCTAAGCCTGATGCCTTAACCACAGCACCAAACTGGCTTTACTTTATTCTATATGTATTTTAGATCAACTTCAAAATGACGCTATTTGGCATACTGTATTAGCAAACCATGAAGCTAAAAGAACTTTTAACTGATACCAGGATGCCGAATGTTGTAGATCAGGGGTGTCAAACTCAAGGCCTGCAGGCCGGATGCAGCCCATGGGGTGCTTAGATCTGGCCCGCAGGGCCACCCTGGAAACAGTGAAGGACTGGCCCATTTTTGCCTCTGCCAGCAAAAATGGGCTCCCAATCTCCATTTTCGGCTGCGACGGCCTCTTGCAGCCCTCTGCCAGTGAAAACAGAGCTTGGGGGGGTGCACGCAGCCCCCCTGATTCCCATTCCCTGATTCCCTGACGGAGGGCTGCAGGTGCAGTATTCCAAATGTGGTCTTACTAAGGCCTTATAAGCGGTACTAATACTTCACATGATCTTGATTCTAACCCTTTTTTTTTCATGCAGCCTAGAATTGCATTGGCTTTTTTTGGCAGCTGCAGAACATTGCTGGCTCATATTTAAGTGATTGTTTCTTAGGACTCCAAGATCCCTTCTCTTTGTATTATACCATTAACACCACCATCACCCCAACACTAACATTGCTGGCTCATAAGCTGAGACTTCCTAAGCATTATCAGCATCAAGACCAAAGTTGGTAAAATTCCTTTGGATGGATGGATCCTGAAGCATGTTAGCAGCTTCTATGGGAATTGAAAGGTGATGCAGATTATAGTTTAAAAAATTTAGAGACCAGGATGACAAATGTTGCACACTGCCCCTGCACTGTAGAACATCTTTCAGTCTGAGGTGAGGAACGTCCCCAGTCTCTTGGGGTTTCCCAAAGGGGTGAAAACCTGGCTGTGCAGCCTTGCATGGAGGACACAGGGACCCACACCAACATGGGGCTGGCAGGCCCCACGAGAACCACAATCCTCACCTGTATTAACATCTGCTAACCACCCATCTTGGAATTTTTCACTTTTCAAATTTTAAAATATTATTTTTATAATTGTAAAGCTTCCTAATCTTAAATTAATTCTGATTTTAATGTTAATTTTATTGATTATACTGTACACTGCCCAGAGCCCTTCTTTGAGGGAGATGGATGGTTAAATACGATAGATAGAAGATGATAGATAGATAGATAGATAGATAGATAGATAGATAGATAGATAGATAGATAGATAGATAGATAGATAGATAGATAGATAGATGATAGATAGATAGAGCTGAAGTGGTGCAGTGGTTAAATGCAGCCATTGCAGGCTGACTGCTAGTTCAACAGTTCAGCTGTTCAAATCTCACTAGGCTCAAGGTTGACTCAGCCTTCCATCCTTCCGAGGTCGGTAAAATGAGGACCCAGATTGTTGGGGGCAATATGCTGAACTCTGTAAACCGCTTAGAGAGTGCTGTAAAGCACTATGAAGCGGTATATAAGAAAAGTGCTATTGCTATTGCTATAGATAGATAGATAGATAATAGGGAGGGAGGGAGGGAGGGAGGGAGGGAGGAAGGAAGGAAGGGCTCTAAGAACCAACACATTGGTTGATTGTTCTCACTGTCAGAAAATTTCTCCTTATTTCTAGGTTGAATCTCTCCTTGATTGCAGTTTTCTCATTAAGTCTTTTCTTTTCTTTTCTTTTTAATATAGGAATGAAAGAATGAAATCAATACACATTTTAGTCTTGCCACAACCATCTGGAACAGCTGGGACAATTAATTGGACTTAGCTTCTAGTTCAAAAACAGCCTTTTCTAAGTAGGGTACATTTGTTTCAGTGATACAAGACATAACGACCGGAGCTTTTAGAGGTGTTTTCTTACATTTTACTGCCATTCAGATGTGCTAAACTATAACTTTTCTAATGAGCACTAAGCAAGGCACAGCTCCCATCCTTGGCTGTGGAAATTTGGGATACGACGGGTTCAGCGAGATGTTTTGGAGCACGCCAAGAGCGTTGGAAGAATCAGACATTCTTTAGCAGGAACTCAGTACTGGGGGATTTGACTGCTTTGGTTCTTGTTTGCCTGGCTAGAATCTTTCCTCAGGTTATAGGTCAGAAAACGTCTGTCATTCTTCCTCCTCTGGGAGAGCAAGTTACGTTTGAAAAGAGGAGGATATAGAAGGAAAGCCTAAAGGGGCCCAGTTTCAAGTAAACAAATTTCTTTGATAGAATGCTGAAGGAGCTTGTTCTGCAGAAAGCCTTGGATAACCCAAGGATAATTTATTTATTTATTTATTTCTACGCTCTTATAGGCCGCCCAATCCCGTAGGACTCAGGGCGGCGTACAACATGGATAAGAAACGTACAGTAAAAAACAATGTAGCAGTTTAAAAATGAAACAATATTAAAACATTATTAAAGACACCATTCATGGGGGAATCTGATCTCCTTATTCACCCCGCCTGTCGGAAGAGCCATGTTTTCACGGCTTTACGGAAGGCCAGTAGAGTGGGGATAGTCTGGATCTCTGGTGGGAGTTGGTTCCAGAGGGACGGGGCTCCCACAGAGAAGGCCCTCCCCCGCGGCCCCGCCAACTGACATTGTTTGGCCGACAGGACCCGGAGGAGGCCCTCTCTGTGGGACCTAACTGGTCGAAGGGAGGTATGTGGTAGGATGCGGTCCCGAAGGTAACCTGGCCCTGAGCCATGTAGGGCTTTAAAGGTCAAAACCAACACCTTAAATAAATTAAAGCTGTCTACGCTACAAAGCTGTTTCCACAGCTATGGAGTTGCTGCAGATATTTTTGCAGCAACTCCAGACTTAACTTGGGACTCGATGGCATTAGGACCAATTTTCACTTCTGTAGCTTTTTGAACCCCCTCAAGGGGCAAACTGGCGAGAACACGGTTCCACTGGCCTCAATGCTTTCCTTATGTAATGTGCTGCCATATGTCGACTGTTTCCCATTCTCAGGCTTTTTGTAAGTGTTTGAATTCACCGAAGGAATCTTGCGCAAGGCAAGAGCACAACAATTGGCCTCTTGGTAGGAATAACAGTTACCAAACCCAGCGCTCTTATTTCAGTAAAAGGAAGCAAAGCCGCTCATGAGCAAAATGTGAATTCTAAATGGGCTTACACATTCGTTTAGCGATTCCTCGAAAAGATGCAAATGTGGCCTAAGTTATTGACTGAGCCTGTCCCTGAATTTGCACATTGTACCATGCCATAATGAGGCTAGCTTGGCTTGAGGTTTTTTTATTCCCACCCAATTAAAGTTTACTCAACCATTTATGTACTTTGTTACCCAGAGGGACTTGGGTATGGAATATTAGATCTACATTACAGAAAGGCAGAATCCTGTTACTATAGAAAAGTTGTAAGAGCAACTGAGCAAAGGGAAGTTTGCCCTCTTCTTGGCTAGATATGTTCAAATAGAAGCCAGTCAGCTATTTGTCTGGTTGCAGGGATTGGTTTCCGGTTGCAATATGCAATATGCATATTGCAACCGGATATGCAATTTGCATATTTTTGCAATATGCAAAAAATATTCTTTTTGTCTAGTCTAGTGAAAAGAAGGGCTAGGATTGACATGATAGTAGTGTTCCAATATTTGAGGGGCTGCCACAAAGAACAGGGGGGAGGGAGGTTCAATCTATTTTCCAAAGCACCAGAAGGCACGACAAGAAATAATGGATGGAAACTAATCAGGGAGAGAAGCAACCTAGAACTAAGGAGAGATTTGAAATGTGTTTGAACATTAGTAGCTCAGGTTGGTAGTTAGGCTGCTGGTTTGAGCTCTGAGCTTGTCAATTTGGTTGCAAGCATTTCGTCCCCATTCGAGGAGACATTGTCAGTGTATTTTGAGTTGTGCTCTGTCAGGTCTTTAAATACCTTTTTATGAGATGCAAATTAGTCTGACTTGTTTGTTCAGATATTTGCTGGTTGTTGCTGCTGGGCTATAGTTAAGTGCTATCTGTGTGATGCAGATTAAGATTAGGAGGCTAAAACATATGAAGAATGGTTGCAGGAACTGGGTATGTCTAGTAGTTTAATGAAAAGAAGGACTAGGGGAGACATGATAGCAGTGTTCCAATATCTCAGGGGTTGCCACAAAGAAGAGAGAGTGAAGCTATTCTCCAAAGCACCTGAGGGTAGGACAAGAAACAATGGGTGGAAACTAATCAAAGAGAGAAGCAACTTAGAACTAAGGAGAAATTTCCTGACAGTTAGAACAATTAATCCGTGGAACAGCTTGCCTCCAGAAGTTGTGAAAGCTCCAACACTGGAAGTTTTTAAGAAGATGTTGGATAACCATTTGTCTGAAGTGGTGTAGTGTTCCCTTCCTAAGCAGGGGGTTGGACTAGAAGACCTCCAAGGTCCCTTCCAACTCTGTTATTCTATTCTATTCTATTCTATTCTATTCTATTCTATTCTATTCTATTCTATTCTATTCTATTCTATTCTATTCTATTCTATTCTATTCTATTCTATTCCTCTGTGGCTTAATCCCTGATTTGGTTTTATGTCCAATCCAAATTTATAACCTAACCACCAGAAGCCTCCGCAAGGCAGAGAATCAAAAGGGACAAGATGGCAAGTATGATGTCACATCACCTTCTCCTTTTATACTGTATGTGTATCGATATCACATCCACCCAGGCAAAAGGGACAGAGTGTGCATTGCAGTGCCATATCTACAGTCTTGCCTCTTTTGACCTCCTCCCCTGGATGCTGCTGTCCACATTTGCAAGGTAGGAGAAGATTTAAAAAAAAGACAAACTATGGAATTGCCCTACAGGTTTGATTTGCAAGACTGCTTTTAGTTTGTGCCTGGCAGAGCCACTGATCTAATACAGAAACTGTTCTGACTTTGAAAAGCTAGCTCTCATGAGATACACCAGGGCGGATCTTTCTAGCAATTCACTTTAAACCTGTCAGTTGCCAGGTCTTCAAACAGCAGGGCAGACTGGTTGGAGAGCCCCTTAGTTTCTGCTTTGTTAATTACATTAAAAAAAGAATATCTAATTGGGAACAATTTGCATTAACAAAATGACAACCTTACAGATGTTGCAAACAATATTGTAGAGATTCTAGAACTATAAGCTATTAAACTCAATGGGATCAATCGAAAAGGCTTGCTGAGAATCTAGCAGTGCATTTTCCCCCAAACAGATGCAAAAGACTCTGTGATTTCCATAAATGTGCAATGTGTTCTGAAAATATAGTGCATGTTTAAATAAGCCACCTACCTTAGCAAAAGGCCCAAGACAACACCTGGAGCCCTTAGCAATGGTCTTACTCTTCTTTCCTTTACTCCTTTTTCTAGATTGCAATTTCTCTATCCAGACTGATTTTAGTCCAGTCCATTCCTCCTCTGGGTGAGGTGGTGCGGTGGCTCAGCGGTTAAGATGCTAGGCTTGTCGGCTGGAAAGCCAGAAGCCCAGGTTTGAGGTCCGAGCACCATGCGACGGGGTGAGCTCCCATCCTCGCCTCAGCTCCTACCAACCTAGCAGTTTGAAAGCATGCAAATGTGAGTAGATAAATAGATATCATTTTGATGGGAAGGTAACAGAGTTCCCCATGCCTCAGCATATAATCATGCTGGCTGCATGACTGCGGAATTGTCTTCAGACAGCACTGGCTTAATGATCTTGAAATGGAGATGAGTACCTCCTCCTATAGTCAGCAACGACTAGTGGAGTAAAATCTGCAGGGACTCATTTTTTAAAAAAATAAACTTTTTTTTTACATTTTTTCCTTCTGGCAAAATCCTGCAACATTTTTCCCTTCAGTTATTTCTCAATATTAAGTGACGTCAACTAGAAGATTATACTCAGGTTCAAATTACCCTACTTAGACGTATGCAAATTCCTAGTTCTCTGCCGCAAGGAATGCTGGAAATATGGAAGGAAAAAGAAGGAGCGAATGACCAGCAGGAAGGTAAATGGACCATGAGGATGGGGTTGTCACTGAAGAGCTGAACAACCAAGTTGCAGACAGATCCTCATGAAGAAAAATCTATGTTCTTGTTAAGAGCTGACAACCACTTGATGACATGTACTCATTCAATCAATCAGATTGTGCTAGGTGGTGGAATAAACCATGATTAAAACGATCCATGGTTTAAAATGTGTGAATGTTGCCACTCACATGGAGTGAAAGCAGCACATGAATCTAGCACATAGGTTAGTATCAAGAAGATGTTCTCACAGTCTGAACATCCAGGAATGGGGAAGTTACAGGTAGTACTCAACTTACAACCACAATTGAGCCCAACATTTATGTTGTTAATTGAATTTTGCACCACTTTATGACCTTTCTTGTCACAGTTGTTAAGCGAATCACTGCAGTTGTTAAGTTAGTAACATGTTTGTTAAGTGACTTCCCTAATGGGTTTGCTTGTCAGAAGGTCGCAAAAGGAGATCACATGACCCTTGGACATTGCAATCGTCATAAATATGAGTCATTTGTCAAGCATCTGAATTTTGGTCACATGACCAGAGGGATGCTGTCAAGGACTACCCGCATTTAGATTCTAGACACACTGATTTTATCAAGTGACGCATGACACAATAAAGCAAATAACATCATGGAATTTGACTTTGTTACGCTTGCCCTGAGTTGGATCAAGTAAGTCTGGTGAAAACTCTGAAGATGGAGCGACAGGAAAGGCTTCTCTTAATAATTCTGTAACCCAAACAAAAGGATGAATTTAATAAAGTTTTCTTAGGAAAAAATTGTCTTACTTTTTCATTAGTTACTTATTGCCTATTTTTTAGATTTCACAATGACTCATTTGAATTTCCAGTTCTGCATTTAGATTTCTAATTCCAAAGGAAGAGGTTTATCCTCAGCAGATATGCTTTACTGTACAGAAATACAGGACACGTGGAGTGGAGTGAGAGTGAGAGTGAGAGTGAGGGAGAGGGAGAGGGAGAGGGAGAGGGAGAGGGAGGGAGGGAGGGAGGGAGGGAGGGAGGGAGAGAGAGAGAGAGAGAGAGAGAGAGAGAGAGAGAGAGAGAGAGAGAGAGAGAGAGAGAGAGAATGTAATTGCCAGTTTTTATACAACCTCTTCATAAACCGTTCTGTACATATATTATCATTTTGAGAGACAAGGTCAAAATGGACCTGAAATTATTTTTCTACCATAATTAGTTTGTTTTCCAAATGACAGCTAATAACAACTCAGCAGCAGGATCAGATTTTTTTTTTTACGTTGAGGTTATGGAACTATGTTTTGTTTAGAATATTTTTAATATATTTCAGTGACAGCCACAAATATAATTTCGTCTGTGATAAGTTTCAAACCAAACCAAAGGGATTATGCTTTTGCATGAAAGGGTAGGTATGGGTTGCAAACAGTGTGGATAATTTTCCAGAGAAGATGATTATTGTTTAATAGCCAAATGTTAAAACATAATCCTACTCACAAATAAGTCCCAATGAATTTAATCAATTTACTGCTAAGCAAGGAGGTATCAAACTGTAGCTTAAGATACCCAAATAGTTTCACTCTTAAAGCTGTATGAAGTGATAATGTGTTCATAATTATTAAAAGAACAGGATTGTGAGGTGATTTCAAAGCTGGAAAGTCACAAAATGACTGACATTGTCAAATGATTTCCCAAGCACTAAACAATTCTAAATACATTGCTATCTATTTGTTAGACCAATTCTGGAATACAGCTCACCTGTCTGGAACTTGCACTGCATATTAGACATTAATACAATCGAGAGAGTCCAGAAATATTTCACAAGAAGAGTCCTCCACTCCTCTGCTCGCAATAAAATACCTTATTCCACCAGACTTGAAATATTGGGATTAGACAATTTACAACTACGTCACCTCTGAGCTGATCTAAATGTAATTCATAAAATCATATATCAAAAAGTCCTTCCTGTCAATGAATACTTCAGCTTCAACCGCAACAATACACGAGCATGTAATAGATTCAAACTTAATGTAAACCTCTCCAAACTCGACTGCAGAAAATACGACTTCAGCAACAGAGTGATCAATGCCTGGAATGCACTACCTGACTGGTTTCTTCCCCAAACCCCAAAAACTTTAACCTTAGACTGTCTACAGTCGACCTCTCCCCATTTCTAAGAGGTCTGTAAGGGGCGTGCATAAGTGCACCACTGTGCCTACCGTCCCTGTCTTACTGTCCTATTGTCCTCTTTTATCAGTACTTTTTTTACATATGTTATGTTTCTACAAACAACTACTACCCTGTACATGTTTGACAAATAAATAAATAAAATAAATAAATAAAATATCTGTGTTTGAGTTCTTCTGAAGGAGTAACAATTGAAAAAAATTGAATGCTTTTTAAAAAATGGTTTATATTTACAAATATACAAATTGGACATAGATGAAGATTGAAGAATTCCAAGAACTGCAGGTTAATCCTTTTGGGTGTAGAGGACTGAAGCCCCAGGAGGGAGGGGCTGCCTTTTAGAAGGCAAAGAGAAAGAAGAACTTGGACAGACAAACAGGAAGAGGGCTAGGATGGCTCATCCCTAGCAGTTCATAGAGTACATCTATAATTATGCAGATGGTTGCTTTAGTCTGGCAAAGTTCTGTCTGTAGGTGAACAATAATAAAGCTCAGAAGTAATTTCACATGTGCCTGACATCAGTCATGCCAGATTCATATCCGCATAACTATGAACTGCTAGGAGGGGCCGTCTTAGCCCTCTTCCTTCCTACCAATCTTTCCAAGGTCCTCTGCCTCTTTACCCTCTGGGAAAGCGGAACTGCTGGGACTCCAAACTACATTTTACCCTGCTGGGGAAGACCAACTACCATATAGCTCTTCTGTCATCAAATAAAGAGAGTGGTCTCTTTTCTTTTTCCTACACAACATGAACAAAGAAAGAAAAAAGGTAGCCAGTTAAAATCCTTATCAAAAGAATACAGACACATTCTAGGGTTTAAAAAAGGGACTTAATTAAGATCAGAAACAGGGAAGATATTAGATAGGTGATGTCTTATTGAAATAAGCAGATTAAACACTACAGTTTACAGTATTCTTTGTCTTGCTGGGAAATGTAGTGATGATTTTACACCTTCAATCATGATCTCCTCAGAATCCCAGATATTATATAGTAATTTATCATGCAGGAAATGTGCTTCTGCATGATAAAAACTGCAAGAATAGTTTTTTCCAGAACACCATCACTCTGCTAAACAAATAATTCCCTCACGACTGTCAAACTATTCACCAAGGCTGCATTACTATTACTATTAGTCTTTTCATTCTTCCTATCCCCCATTTCGTCCCACTTATGACTGTATGACTGTAACTTGTTGCTTGTATCCGTACGATTTATATTAATATTGTTTCCTGATTGGTTATTTGTACCCTATGACAATCATTAAGCATTGTACCTCATGATTCTTGACAAATGTATCTTTTCTTTTATGTACACTGAGAGCATATGCACCAAAAACAAATTCCTTGTGTGTCCAATCACACTTGGCCAATGAAGAATTCTATTCTATTCTATTCTTGGTCAATGAAGAATTCTATTCTATTCTATTCTATTCTATTCTATTCTATTCCATTCCATTCCATTCCATTCCATTCCATTCCATTCCATTCCATTCCATTCTATTTTCTATTCCATTCCATTCCATTCCATTCCATTCCATTCCATTCCATTCTATTCTATTTTCTATTCCATTCCATTCCATTCCATTCCATTCCATTCCATTCCATTCCATTCCATTCTATTCTATTCTATTCTATTCTATTCTATTCTATTCTATTCTATTCTATTCTATTCTATTCTTTAGCACTGATTTATTTTACTTTAGCAGACTTCTGAGCCTTTACTTCCTCATCTTGATGGTTAATTTCTGGAGTTGGAAGATCCCTCACTAAATTCCCTTGCAACACCCTATTTGTCTTTCTGTCATTCACTCTACCTATCACCAGCTTGCACTTTCATCAGATGGTCCTTATCATCATCATCATTTAACAATGCCATAATTCCTTGAGGGGTGGAGTCTGGGCAACTGAATGGAGCTAGCAGAGTACAATGGCCGGATGCCCTTCCTGATGCCAATGCGGAGATTTGTTCATCAGATATATTCTCTTTTTTTTTAAAAAAAATAGTTTTTATTAGGTTATTTACATTTAAAAAAACAGAAACATACAAAAAAAAAACATTTACGACATTGACAAGTACAATATAAACATATACAAAAACATAAAAAGCGCATACAGCTATAAAGCTGTCTATTTCTATCGTTTGTTCTACGGCAAATATATATTTAACATTTAATTTAACATGGTTTTCGAATTTTGTCTCATATTTTGCATTGTATTTTATAAATCAAACGTAATGGTAATAAAGTTTAACCATAATATTTATAATGATATAACAATAGTAATATTTGTAGTAGTATAGATAATAATAGTAATAATAGTACAGAAAAAAAAAATAAGGCATTGTTGGTTTAGTAATATCTTAGTATACATATATAGTAATACAATATAACTGTTTTCTCTATAAATTCTCTAGTTCAATTTCCATATGCCTTATTTGGCTTATATTTCTATTTATTACATTGATGTTATTTGTTTTCGTTTTCCGTACCAATTGTAAAATAAATTCCAAATTTCATAGTAGTCGGAGTCTTCCTTTCCTTTCAGTTCCATGGTTAGTTTATCTGCTTCGGCACAGTCCAGGATTTTACTAATTACACTGCTTTCCTCGGGAATATCGTTTAATTTCCAATTTTGTGCTATCGTTATTCTCGCCGCTGTTAGTATATGTAGAATAATATAATAGTATTTCTTATGCATTTTTTGATTTATGTTTCCCAATAAGAAAACTTCCGGTGTGATATCTATATCTTGTTGTGTGATTTCTTTTAACCAGTTTTTGATTGTATTCCAGAAGGCTTTTATTTTTGGACAGGTCCACCACATATGATAGTAAGATCCAATTTTGTGTTGGCATCTCCAACAATTTGGTGATAAGTTTTTATACATTTTTGCCAATCTCGCTGGAGGGAGGTGCCATCTATATAATACTTTATAATAATTTTCTTTATATGAAACTGATTTTGTCATTTTGTAGTTTTGGTTCCAAATTTTTTCCCATTCATTAATTTGCATCTCATGTCCGAAATTTTTCGTCCAGCTTATCATATTTCCTTTTATTATGTCTTTTTGTGTTTTGTTTTTTAGGAGAAATTTGTATATTTTAGTTATTGCTTTTGGTTCTTGATCTAGTAAAATTTTATCTAATTCTGATTTGAGTTTTTGTATTCCATATTTTCTCTTATCGTTTTCTAATCTGTTCCTAATTTGGAAATATGGCCACCAATCAATCTTGATTCCTTCTTGTTCCAGTTTTGCTATAGATTTTATGGCACCTCCTTCTTCCAGTATTTCTTCATATGTGACCATTTTTTCCAGATTCGTTGTGTTTGGGTGTGTAATGGCTTCCATACCAGAGAACCAGATATATTCTCATTGTACCCAGAGAGAGAAATATCTGCCTCTACCTAGGATCGAACTCACAGCCTCCTGATTGTGAGGCGAGAGCTCCACATCTAGGCCATCCCACCACTCCCATCAGACGGTCCTTATCTCCACCTCTAATTTTCTTTTAAATAAGTTCTTTTTGTCTCAGTATTTGACACAGCAACTGGAAATAGTCTGAATCCTTCATTGTGATGTGCAGACTTATGTAGCTCTCTTTGACTGCTCTGCTGGGCTTCACTTTGGTCTTTGTGAAACTTCAAGATGCTACTTAGCCTGAGCTCTGGTCATCTTCTTTGAATGAGATTTCCCTAAAGGAGTTTTTGCTCCGTATCTAGAGTGCAAAGCATTTTTTTTCCAACTGGCATTTTAATAATACCATTTGGCAATGCAAAAAGAAAATGCATAACTCACACCAGGGTTCTTTAATTTACTAAGGAGATAAACATCAGATTGTTATCTCTGAATTAATTGCCAAGTCTTATCCTTGGCATTTAAGGGAATCTCTATAAACTTCAGGAATTTATGCCAGCAGATACTTCACAGCTAAAATTACCTGCAGAGAATGTTTATGTCCTTTGCCACATCAAGATGATTTTGCTGAATTTTAATTACCTTTATGCTTTACCTGGCTGATTGCCCACTTATCTGCAAAAAAATTAATTATAACAAAGAAATAATATTAAGTCCAATTGGCTGCATTTAACTTGCACGATGTGAGTTGTTATTGTGTTCCCAATAACAAGCATCTGTAAGGACTCCGGGTTTTGTGGAAGACACTTTGTGATCATATTATCAAAGTTAGGCTTAATAAATTAATAAAAACAAACATTTTTACTCATTTATGGGACCCCTTCAATCTTTCTTTCATATAAATCATGATTAAACCAGTATTCTTCAAAATGATCTAAACCTATTTTTGAAATAAGGAAGATGACTACCAATTTCAAAACTAGCCAGAATCCACCTTAGCCCATGTTTTGATACCTTGGTGCCACATATGCCACATATTTCTGATTAAGTGAGGACCTGTGGTTAATTCAAGATTTGGTCTGGTTAAATTTGCTGCAAGAAAATTTGGTTGCCCCCTGTTCCAAATCATATTGGTTTTTCTAAACTTCTCTTTCAAACACTTCTAACGTGGTGTGTATAGTACACTTCAAATAGGTGTCACATGAAAACAGTATCCATGGTCAACCAAACAAAAGAGGTTGATCAAAATTGTTGGCAGTGAAAGTTTAAGTCCCTGCATATTGTGATACTTTGATGAAGAATACATGGTATGGACTTCATGTGTTCCTATTACTTTCTGCAGAAATGATTTCTTTTGCCAGTTGAAGAAATGAAGTAAATTTCCTACCCATTGGGCTTTATCACTTGAATTGGATAGAAATGTTATTTGCATGCATGGGCTATTCTAATCACTCCTAATGGATCTTTGAATGACACATTTGTCCTTAAATCTTCTTTAACCTCCAATACTGCTGAGATCAGGGTTAGTTTCAGTAGCATCTGGAGATGTCATTTTATTCATCTGTTCAGAAATCTAGTAACGGTTGGCATCCTCTTAATCCATTGCCAATTGCTTCAGTGTAGTGAGACTCATTTTATTCCTTGTTAAAGAACCTTTAAACTTAAACTAAATTTCCCTCAAAACTTATGCAATTGCTTTTCACTTTTTAGTTCATGTTCCTCTTTCTCCACAAATACTTGGTTTATGTTGAGAAGTAATTAATCCATTCTCCATTCTTCATCTCTTTCAGAACAAAAACAGAATAAATATTTTAATTGAGCCAATATTTTGAAGAAGTCCTCCTATATCAGTGATGGCGAACCTTTTTTCCCTTGGGTGCCGAAAGTGCATGCGCACGCACTATCATGCACATGCGAGTGCCCACACCCATAATTCAATGCCTAGGGAGGGCGAAAACGGCCTCCCCCACCCCCGCAGAGGCCCTCTAGAGGCCAGAAATGGCCCATTTCCCAACTTCTGGTGGGCCCGGTAGGCCAGTTTTTTGCCCTCCCCAGGCTCCAGAGGCTTCCCTGGAGTCTGGGGAGGACGAAAACGCCTCCCCGGAGGCCCTCCAGAAACCTAAAATGCCCTCCGAGAGCCTCCACACCAGCCAAAAATCAGCTGGCTGGTGCACCCAAGCATGCTGGAGCTGAGCTAGTGCAACAGCTCGCGTGCCAGCAGATATGGCTCCGCGTGCCACCTGTGGCACGCGTGCCATAGGTTCGCCATCACTGTCCTATATAGTCCCAATCTAACATTTCAGTATTCTATTCACAGTTGCAAAAAGCCCAGGATTGCATATGATCTTTCTTTAGGATAAGTTGTTTTGTTGGAAGCATAACTTTTACTGTATATTAAGAGGGTAGAGTGCCACTGAATTTAAATATTCCCCTGACCAGCTTCTCACCTACACAATAATGGCTTAGCATAGGCTAAACATCTGTAGAGATTCTCAGTCAACTAGGTCACAGTTGTCCCCAAAATGCTTTTGTTTTTTCTTTTGAAGACGTTTCACGTCTCATCCAAGAAACTGCTTCAGTTCTGAAAGGATAGTGGGGAATGGAAGGATTCATATTCCTTGCAGACAGCTGGTCATTTGCATCCTTTTAGAGCAGGGGTGTCAAACTTGTGCCGTCATGCTGCTGTCACATGACATATCGCAACATTTCCCCCTTTGTGGAGCTAGAGTGGGTGTGGGCTGTGTGTCAGGCCCACGGGCTGCATCTGGCCTGTGGGCTGCCAGTTTGACACCCCTGTTTTAGAGAGTCGTTGAAGCACTTGGACTCTGTGTCCTCAGGGTCACCTGAGTAGTGCTCCTGGTTTCTATAGTCTGCAATTTTTCCTCTGGTAATCCATTAGCATAGGCTATTATAAATACAGAATCCTCAAAATATTTGAACCCTAAGAAATTAAAACAGAAGATAATCTTAAAACATATAAAGGAAAAGGAAAGGGTTTCCCTGTCCAGGTTTGTCCAACTCTAGGCGAAGGTACTCATCTCCATGTCTTAGCCAAGGGAACCAGCATTGTCTAAAGATACTTCCATGGTCATGTAGCCAGCATGACTATACACAGAATGCTGTTACCTTTCTACCAAAGTGGTACCTATTTATCTGCTTGCATTTGTATGCTTTCAAACTGCTAGGTTTGCAGGAGTTCAGGCAAGTAACGGGAGATCACCCCACTGCATGTTGCTCAGGTCTCAAATCTGGGCTGTCAACTTTCCAGCTGACAAGCTTGGTGTCTTTAACCACTGAGCCATCATGCCCTCAACAAACATATAGATAGGTGGAAATCTAAAAGCTGTCAGATTAGGAGGATCCAGACTTGCCTGAAAACAGTCTCTGCAAAAAGGACTAACCTGAACTCTCTTCAGAGAGACTGCTATATTTTCTGATGATTTGTTTATTGTATTTTTATAGTGCTACACTCCACAAGGACTGGATTCAGTAAAAGGGGAAAAAAATCCACTGGACAATAAATGAATATAACATAACCAAGAAAATCCACAACAAAAAATTACAAATTCAACATTTGCATTATTAAAGTTGATAATATTAGGTTTCCAACCATCTGCTCTCCATGCTTTCACTCTTCTGAATAGTTCCATTAGCATAGCTTTCCCTGCTCAGGAACAATCAGATTTCCAGTGGAAGACTGTTCAAAGGGAGGGTGTTGCTGTTGGGAAAAACATATTTCTCACTTCCCCCTTAAAATCTTTACAGGGGAAGAAACTTCATCATTATTTTATAGGATGCACAGACAGGATGGATGGGATCTACTTGAAGCAGTTGGTCCTCCAGGATCTCCTCCTTCACCAAAGGGTGCAATGTGCACATGAGTGAAAGTGTGCAAAAAGAGATTCCTAACACAAGCCATTCCTTTCTTGGTACCCAACAACTAATCATCCCCAGCTGAAACAGTGCAGTCTTGCCTTCTCCCATTTCCCTAGAGATTTCCAATCATGGCCTTGATACCAAAAGTAACTAGTTCCTTGAACGCCATACAAAATTTCCACTTGTGTAATGAATAATAAATTCTTATATGAATAAAGCCACTGTCAGATCTGCGATTCTGCCGTTCTTCAGGGGAAGGGGGGGGGGTTGGTTACATTATTTACTTTATTACTATCTTCCTTATATTCTTCACAGTTTGTATCCTATTGATTTATAACCTTTATCCTGGCACCTAGGCACCCTGAGATTTTCTCACCTTTTGGGGAATGTAAGGGGAGGGAGGGCCATGTGGGTTGCATCACATCAAGAGCTAGAAGAGGATGACCCTGAGAAAGTTCCCTTATCTCAGTGATGGCGAACCTATGGCACAGGTGCCACAGGTGGCACGCGGAGCCATATCTGCCGGCACGCGAGCTGTTGCCCTAGCTCAGCTCCAGCGTGCATGTGCGTGCCTGCCAGCTGATTTTCGGCTCACGCGGAGACTCTGGGAGAGCGATTTCGGCCTCCGGAGGGCCTCTGGGGTGGCAGGGGGACTGTTTTCGCCCTCCCCAAACTCCAAGAAAGCCTCTGGAGCCTGGGGAGGGCGAAAAACGGGCCTACTGGAAGTCGGGAAACAGGGAGTGGGAGATGTTACGCACGCATGTGCAGGGGGGGTGGGGTGAGTGGGGGGCTTTGAATTATGGGTGTGGGCATGCATGTGCGTGCGATAGCGCGCACACACACTATTTCGGCACCCGAGGAAAAAAAGGTTCGCCATCACTGCCTTATCAGGTTCTCAGGCAGCCATTACAATAACATCTCCACTTCTGCAGATTGGCTGAATCCACATTGGACTGAAGGGAGGGGTTTCTAATTCCTTTATCCTAACTGTATTGCCTGAGTGAATTCAGAGTCTGCTTTTCTTTCATCTTGCTATCACCCCAGTTCAATAAAAGGTTCCTTTTGAAATGCCAAGTTTCAAGAGTCTTTACTTTCTTGAATGAGGAGGAGAGGCCAGACCTTACAGCCACAAGCTAATTCTAACTACATGGATTGCTGCTTGAAATTATTTGACTGTCTTTAAGAGTGCTCATACCACTATCACACTGACCTTGCTATTTCACACAATTCCCTTTATTCATACAGAATTCTCTCTCCCCCCCTCTCCCCCCTCTCTCTCTTTCTCTTTCTTTCTTTCTTTCTTTCTTTCTTTCTTTCTTTCTTTCTTTCTTTCTTTCTTTCTTTCTTTCTTTCTTTCTTTCTTACATTCCATCGCTCTTCACTCTTTACCATTCAAAAGTTGTTATTATTTGTATCATTGCCCATCCAGAAACATAAATGATACCTGGTGAATTCCCCACGCCATCTCTGGTCCCATGCTATAAATAATGGACGATGAATAGCAAATTAGCAATGTGCACGCTGTTTGGAAGGAAAGAGCCTGGAGGCTGAAATGTGTTTGCATAAACTATAAGTCAAACAATTACCCAATGACAAATGCTTTCATAAAAATCCAAATAGGTGTGTGGTTCACTCAGGGTGAATGCTAACTTCTCACCTAAATTATTCACAGAAAACAATTGAGCCAAGGAATTTGTTGTTGACAAATCGAAGGTATTTCTTATGGGGGGCTTGGGGATGAATAATTTGAGCTAGTCATACCCAGAGCTGGATTTTAAATAAACTACAATAACACAAGAGCAATACTCTTGAAACCGATAAAAACCCTTTTTAATACAGAGCATTTAGCAAAAAAAAAAATCAATGCAATTCAAAAAGGATGCATGGCAAAGAGGAGAGAAGAATGATCAAAGTTTTGGGGGAGAAGGACATCCAACCATGTTCCATCATTGCCCTCTTAAAAAAAAAACCTTGGCAGAAACGGACTTAAATAGAAGTTCACCTTGGAATAAAAAATGGAAAAGAAACATTTTCTGCGCCTATTTATTGAATAGTAATTGGGATGAGTTGATTCTGGTTTGGACTGATAGGAAAAAGAGCATCAACTGGAGGTAATAAAAGGAATAGCTGAATGGTCTTTGTTTTTAGCTTACACCAGAAAGAAAGCTCAAACTTCAGGGACTATAGAAAGTATATTATGGTCCGTAGATTAGTAAGAAGACTATTGCCAATAGATTTGTTCATTGTATGGATGGATGGATTTACTTACTTTCTATAGCTGCCCACCTCAAGCAAGTGACTCTGGGCCACAAACAATCATAAAACAGTTTAAAACAGTTACAATATAAGACAAATCAAATATATATGGCAGCTGGGAACAAACAATCACCATGGATATATGATGTATGTAATATATCTGAGAATGGGGACAGGGATAGGGGTTGGAGAGAGATTTTGTAGTCTGCTAAAATGCTTTGTAGCAATTTCTGGATAGATTGTGTGACCTGGTGAAGTGCAGAGTCATTTGAGGAAGCCAAGCAGGGTCTTGATAAAAAAATAATAGTGCAATGCAGGGATCACATGATTATTTGAACTGCTGATAACAAGAGAAGGGAACACCTAACCCTTGGCCAATGAATAAAGTCCAATGCAACCTCTAAACTCAGAGAAATGGAAATCTGCTCTTTAAAATGCAGTGAAAAAGGATGGGTTTATCCACAACATTAATGTAAGTGAAGAATAAAAGTAGGGAAAAAGTAGTTTCCAAAATACTTTCTATGAGATCCAAGGCAGCTAATCTTGATTAGACACTCTACCCTACAGGAAGGATTTATATTAGCTATGTGAATAGCCAATTTGTTTCAAGCACAAGTTATCATTAAAATGTAAAGGTAAAAGTCTCTAAAAGTGGTCCCTTGCCAGTCACATCCACATGACCCACTAGAGCTGGGAGGCAAGGAATGTCGCGGGTCCCATCCCCTAAGGAAGTAAATCTGGCAGGACCCAGAAGAAGGGCCTTCTCTGTGGTGACTCCCTCCCTTTGGAGAATAATCCCTTCAGAAATTAGACTGGCCCCCACTTTGACACTGTTTTGTAAAGCCCTGAAGACTTGGTTTTGCCAGTGGGGCTGGGGAACCCAGAGTGGGATGGAGCCACTGTCAAATGGCTCATTTGATTATATGTTGTCCCTCAGGAGGGGGGGATGCTGTTTCCCCCCACCCCCAATACTGTGTTTTTATTGCCTGTAAGTTGCCTAAAGTCACTGTGAGCGGAGAGAGAGAGAGAGAGAGAGAGAGAGAGAGAGAGAGAGAGAGAGAGAGAGAGAGAGAGAGAGAGAGAGAGAGAGAGAGAGAGAGAGAGAGAGAGAGAATAAATAATGTATGGTAAATATGGAGGAACTCCATCTTCCTTAAGATTTTGAGCAGGCCTGGGTTAACTTGTATCTAAGTAGTTATTATTTGCAGGTCTATAGAATCTATACATCTTAAAGTTGCATCAAGCAACCACCATTAACAGTAACCCCATTAGCTACAGTGATGGTAGACTCTGCTAGGTCTTCTGGATTCTTGTATAGGCTGGCACAGGGTATGAAATCTAAGCATTTCAAGTGTTTAGTACCTTTATATCCCACATTTCCTTAAGGAAGCTCAAAATTTCATCAGCCATCATTTTATCCTTATAATGATCCTGCAAGACAAGTTGGGCTGAGAAAGAGAATTGGCTCAAAGACACCCAAATGAGCTTCTGTGGTTGAACTTCCATTCTGGCTTTCCCAGAATAATAACACTCAGATACTGCAACATTGATTGCCTGATACTGTTCATTTCAACTTGACTTTTTCTTCTGTTTCTAGAGTGGTGTTTCTCCTGTTAATTGAAAGTCTTTCTGCTGCTTTCAGTATGGTATGCCTACAGATACTTTTGTCTAAGTAAAGCTTTGGAAATTCATCTCAGACCTAGCTTTGGGGAAAATTCAGCTGGCAACTTTAATTTTAATATGCTTAAACTATATTTATACTCTTCATGGCACCTGGGTTCCAAGATATTTTGCACAATACCTATCAAACAGTTTCTTACAAGAGATGCAGCTTGGCTGTAATTTTTTATTTTCTTTTTCAAGGGGCTTGCATATGCTTGGGAAATGTTTTTACCCACTTGAAGCATAAACAGGAACTGTATTATTCAGAGCAGACTGCAGAGGTGTGGGAGGTTCAGAGTTTTCAACAGACAAATATATCTTAGTTCAGGGACTACAGCAATGTTTTTCAGTGGCCTAAAGCTATCAACTTCTGAATGCTATTTTTTTTTCATGAGCTATTTAAAAAAACTTTTCTGGCTCAGTACTCTGCACGGATTCCATTTTACTTTAAAACTCCAAATGTAAGACAGTTGCTCGCAAGTATGGGTTTGCAAGAATAACAAACATATTCCTAACCTCAGTTTTGAACTTAGGTGGGGGAAAAAAAATCAGCTGTGAAATCTATTTACCTTCCATACTGGTTCGGAAGCAGTTTTCAGCCAAATTGACCTTGGCTACAGCCCATAAAGAAAATCTATATAAAATGTTCTACAAGTGGCACATCCTGCCAACAAGATTAGCAAAAATGGGTAAAAAAAACTTTCAGCACAATGTTGGAAATGTAAAATAGCGAAAGGTTCTTACTATCCTATGTGGTGGTTGTGTAAAAATGCAAGGTGGGGTGCCCGCATACAGGTACTGAATGTAGAATAGTAGGTTGTTGTATAAAGTTATAATGTGGTTAAAAGGAACTGTTTAAACAAGTATGTATAGAGCCAGACAGCTTTTAAAATGTATGGTAAGTAGAAAGGGGGAGGTGTTTATCTCAGTGCTCCAGAAGGGAGGGGGGATAGATGACATCATAAGAGACAGCCAATCGGATCATAGATAGCAGGGCCAGGAACTATAAAAGGCCTGGCTGAGAGAGATGTGGAGCTCTCTGTTATGTCATGTGGTAACTGCCAAAAGAAGGAAGGTTTAGTAAGAAGAGCTAGAAGAAAGCTCTCTGTCTATATTAGTGAGAAGAGCTGAAGAAAGCTCTCTGTTTTGTGTGAACTTCCATGAAGGAAGGATTTAGTGAGGAGTGCTGTGAAGAGCTGAGGGAAGCTCTGTTATGTGGTAAATCCCAGGAGGGAAGGCTTAGTGTGGAGAGCTGAGGAGCTCTGTGTGTGACTTCCAAAGAGGGAAGATTTATAGAGAATCTCTGCCTGATTTTGACTGTCCAAGAGGGAAGTTGACAGGAGAGAAGTTAGGCCTTAGGCAGTTCTGTGGGAAGCAGGAGCCAGGGTCAGGGAACAAGATTGATTGATATATATTGAGTAATCTGTAGATAGATATAAATGGTGAAACGTGCTCTTATCTATAGGCCTAGAAACAAAGAAGAATTGGATTGGCTTAGATTTAGTCAGGAAAGCAAGGAGAGTCTATTGAGAGGAAGAAAAGAAAAAGAAAGAATTAAATAAGCTGCTTGTGTCAAGTGGATTGTCAAGTGGATTGTCAAATCCACTTGACAATTACTGAGAAGTTGTATTTAAATAAACTGTTTACTAGTTTGTTAAAGAAACGTGTCAACGTCTGTCTATTCCACACATAAAGCAAATCTCAAACAATCCTGCAGAGCTTAGAGATATTGAAGAAGAAGTAAAAAGCAAGCCTCTAAAGAGAGAGAGAAGTGAAACAGAGGGTGCAACCCTTGGTCAGGGAGATATAAAAGGAAAATTAAACACAAATCGCTACCAAGACATATAAAATAATAAACAATAAAACATATAAAAAATGACAGGAAGGGGACGGGTGGCGTCCCCCGCACAAGGGAATTTTGGAATCAGGTTAAGATATGGCTAGAAGAAATACTAAATGAGGATATAGATATGAAACCAGAATTGCTCTTACTAGGAATCATCAATGAGAAATATGAAAAAGGACAGATATATTTAATCCTACATATAACAACTGCAGCAAGACTGATCTATGCGCAATACTGGAAAAATGAAAAAACTCCATCGGAAGAAGAAATAATGGAAAAAATATTGACATGTGCAGAAATAGACAGACTAACTCTGGAGATGAAAGACAAGGGGGAAACGGAATACTTTGAAATATGGGATAAATTTTATCAATGGGTAGAAAGGAAAAAAACGGTCAGAGAAGTAGAGATTAAAGATTGGAAAGAGAAATTAAATTAGGTTTGAATATGTAAATAAACAATGATGAGGGATACATATGTAAGATCAAAAAAGCAATATATATTGAGCAATAATGGTATTTATTCATTGTTATGTAAACATTATGTAAAGAAATGACCAAACAGGATGGTCACAATGTGTCCAAAGTTTTTAATGTTTGTTTAATGTTTATTTGTTTAAATAGAAGAAATAAAAAAGATAGACATATGAGACAATCTGTGGTTTGTGGGCAAGCTGTGGCCATTTCTTTTATTTAATTTAAAAGGTTTAGCAATGGAATTATGCTTACATTTGGAACCAGGCTTACATGCAGAGGAAAAATGGGAGGAAATAAAAATGAGAGTTGGAAGCCATTTTCAAAATTGGCTTCTCAAATTTCTCTAGATATATAGTGACTATAATATCCAGAATTTCCTGCCAGCATAACCATTGGGCTGCAGCCCATTTTCAAGACGATTGGAAAATTGTTCCATATAATATTTTAAGATACACAGGACAAGCAAAGCAAAACTGTTACTCATTTGCAAGATCCTACTTTCTACAAACGTTCCAGATTAAAACTCAGAACAGCAATGATCACACATTCAATTTTAAAAAATAAAAACCCAATTACATAAAATAACTTAGAAAAGCCCAGAATGTAGTTCTTTCAAAGATCTAGATATCCTAAAGGGCAATTAATGTTGTGTACAGTGACAGGTTTTTTTACTGTAAACATCTTTATGAAAGGAGGAAGAGAGTTGGTTTTATTTAGTATATACAATAATAGCCTTCAGAAATGTCCTGTACTTTTAAGAAGATTGCTTTGACTATTGTGTAAGAAGAGGATTGCTAACTCTGACAACTCATTGTGCAGGACAGAGATTCATTCCCATTAAGGTCAATAGCTTAGTGTTGCTTAAAATTGCTACTGTATTATTCTGTCCTTTCCTCTACAGTAGTTCTTAATGATGCAGACTAAAGTTATAAAAAGTTTACAATTGATTATGTGCTATCAAGTCATTTTACTCCGAGCAACCACATAGATAGATTTTCTCTATGACAATCTGTTCTTTAGATCTTTCAATGGTTCATTGGTCATTTATGCCTTGAGGGATAATTCCATGTTGAGTTGTTTGATGATTTATTGGTTTGTTTTCTTGGCTATCCATGGTCTTCCTAGGAGTCCTTTCAAACAATAAAGTTCAAAAACAATACCATCAAGGTGGAACTAAAAACTCACAGTCTCCCAATTTCTAGACTGATGATTTAAGTATTAAACTTAATACTGTGGTGGGTGCTGTGGTGGGTGTTTCACGATACACCCACGTAACACCGATACTCCGCCAGCTGCATTGGCTGCCCATTGGTCTCTGGGTGCAATTCAAGGTGTTGATCATCACTTTAAAGCCCTACATGGCTTAGGACCAGGTTACCTCCGGGACTGCATCCTCCCACACACTTCCCTTCGACCGGTGAGGTCCCACAGAGTGGGCCTCCTCCGGGTCCTGTCAGCCAAACAATGCCGACTGGCAGGGCCTAGGGGGAGGGCCTTCTCTGTAGGGGCCCCAGTTCTCTGGAACCAACTCCCCCCAGAGATCTGGATTATCCCCACCCTGCTGGCCTTCCGAAAAGCCATTAAGACATGGCTCTTCCTGCAGGCAGGGTAATTTTGAGAGACTATTACATCGAATGTTCTCCCCCATGTATGTTTGTGTGATATAGATGTTATTAATTGTTTTTAAATTGCTTTTTAATGATTTGGTTGGTTGTTTTATTAAAATGTTGTATGCCGCCCTGAGTCCTCAGGGAGTAGGGCGGCATAGAAGAACCTCCAAATAAATAAATAAATAAATAAATAATAAACCAAACTGGCTCTCTTGGCAGCATTCTTAGCTACAATAAATTCTCTAGAAGCTGAAAGAGAGTCTTTCTTGGGAAGAATCAGTTCTTGAACCCAGGACCAGCTTTTATGATATACTAGGGACTACATAAACAAGGTCTCTAGGTCTGTGCAAATTTGCCTTGTTTGGATCCAGATGGGAGATTCAAAAATTGAAGAGAGCAGTTGTGATATGTTTGCAATTTAAGAGCTAATCAATTTGATTTGAGTAACTTTAAGATTTGATTTTTTTAAAATTGTTCGTAAACTGTCATGGAAAAAATAGAAATGTCTGCATATGTTTTGTTTTTGGCAGAGAGGAATGAAAATAGCAGGAGTACTAAATTCTGCATATGACATTAATCCTGATAGCAAGGTTGAGAAAAGCACAGCAGAATCATCCCCAAACTGCCTAGCACCAAGTCTCAGAGCTGATCCTCACATCTAGCTACCTGTAGTGAGAAGATGTCTCAATAACCATTTTTAGAAAACTGTAGAAAATGATGTCTCCTCTAGTGCATCTTCAACCCACTGTGGAAATAGCTTAAAGTTTGTAGGTAGCTGTTAAAGTTTTAAGGTAGTGTTTCTTCTTCCAATATATACTGTATTAGATCTGACCAGCTTCTTTGGGTCACTAAAGGATGCTTTAAGCATGGTCCCTCATCTCCAGTCATTGAGCACTACCCTGTATGTTACTGTGGCTTAGACAGCTAGAAAAACCCAACATTTTGCTCCATCCGATATACCATTTTTGTTCACCTATTGAGTCCTTGCCAAGGGAAAAGCAGATGTGGATGTTGAGGGACACATCAGGGTTGTGTTTGACCTTGGGGGGCTGGGGTGGGCGTGGCCATGGTGGGCGTGGCCACTTGATGTCACTCATGTTGGGGGCACCTGCGGTGGCCTGAGCACTCTGCCAGTGAAAACTGGCTCCCAAACTCCATTTTTGACCACAACAGCCTCCTGCTGCCCTCTGCCAGCTCGGGGGGAGCTCTGTTTTCGCTGGCAGAGACACCACAGACCGGTCCTTCATTGTTTCCAAGGCGGCCCCATGGGCCAAATCTAAGCACCCCGTGGGCCGAATCCGGCCCGCGGGCCTTCAGTTTGACACCTGTGTTAGAGGGATCATCCCAGAATGTGAGCTGTTCCGAGTAACACTGCTTTTTGCAATTGACAGATGGTAAATTGTCAATGCCAATGGTGTTCAAGTAGTGCCCCAGTTGTTTTAGTATTCATTTTTATATATTTACTGCACCTCCACAATTGTGCTAGACCTGTTTTAAAACAGATGCTAAATGATATTTTGGAAAAGTGGTAGACTGATCTGTTTTGTCTTTTTAAGGCATGTCACTGAGATTTATTTCAACTGGGAAAGGCAGCTTGGTTCTGCAAGCTGTTTGTTGCTGGTTCTCTCCCAAATGAGTGCATTAGGAGTTTTCAGCTGCTTCTGCTCAAAAGGGACTTTGCATGGTCATTCTGTCAACTCCACATCCTTAAGGACAGCTAGGATCTCGCTAAATCTAGCACTCATTCAGTCAATGTCTAGAGATTTAAATCTATCCCAATCATGTGGGCTTTTGAAATACAATTGAACTCAAGAGCATGTTCCAGATTATCTGCCTAGAACCTATAATGGGAGTGCTACAAGTAGAGCTGAGCTCAGCTCTGCCTGAAATATTTTGTTAACAAAAACAGAGCAAAGTTAAGGCTTTTGACATGTTACTTTAAAGGGCTAAGAAAGCCCACCCAAAGTCATTGGAGAGGGGAGAGAGAAGGAGGGAGGGAGGGAAGGAGGGAGGGAGGGAGGGAGGGAGGGAGAGAGAGAGAGAGAGAGAGAGAGAGAGAGAGAGAGAGAGAGAGAGAGAGAGAGAGAGAGAGAGAGAGAATGAATCAAAAAGCACTCTGAGATTTAAATAAATAATAAAACTCAATGGATAGGTATTCATATCGTGCCAACTGATCTGTTATATCACTCAGTATTCATACTCTCATATGTGAAAGTGAATGAAAGATTATAGTGCCTGTAAGAACTACCGTGTTTCCCCGAAAATAAGACCCTGTCTTATATTTTTTTGAACCCTGAAATAAGTGCTTGGCCTTATTGCCATGCACTCAAAAGCCCAATTGGGCTTATTATCAGGGGATGTCTTATTTTTGGGGAAACAGGGTATTAAATTATTAAATTAACTATTAAATTCTATTAAATTCTCTTCCAAGGTGCTTTGAAGACTCCTGCTTCAACTTGCTGTTTAGACTCGGGTCGCCACTGGCCCTAATGGTTAGGTTTGGTTAAGAAGTGAGACTGATGTATAGTAAAGATTGGAGGAAACTACCATATTTTTGGAGTATAAGATGCACCTTACTTTTGGGGGAGGAAAACAAGGGGAAAAATTCTGCCTCTGCCTCAGCAATTTGCCTCCCAGCAAACAGCAAACAGTACAGATGATATACACTGTTTGCTGTGTATTTCTGTGCATGTGTGCCTGACCATAGAAATAGTAAAGAATTGGAGAAATGTACATTATGGCAATATATTAATACCAGAAAGTTTTCTGAAATGTAGTCCCACTAACTCCTCCCAATTATTTAAATAGATCTACTCCAAACATGACTAAGTCAGGGTTTAACTCAGCTGCCTTATCTTAATACTAAAACAGGACACTGTTACATTTCAGACTATACTTGTGCAGATTCTGTTAAAATTGATGTGGCTTTCTGGAAGTATACATTATTCTCTGCTATTTAAAAGAAGATACAAAAGCCTCTTCAGAGCAAGCATTTATTTTTAAAAGCTTCTTCATTTTGTTAAGTTGTCTAGAACAATAATAAAGCAGTCTTTAAAAAATAAGTCTAATAATTTGAATATTCTACAGACATTTATAGTTATTGACTTAACTCCTTGCATCCAGTTTCAGCAGTCTGAATTAGCACAAGAAAATAAAATTCTGCCTCTGTCTCTCCCTCCCAGAATTTGCCTCCTTGCAGTTAGTTTCACTTTCAGTTTAGCACATGGCCGGGCCTGCTGCCTCACTCAGCTGAGAGTCCAGAAGCTGATAATTAGTTGCTTGGCTTAACAGGCTCTGTTCTGTTTGCTGCAAGGAGATAAATTGCTGTGAGGCAGGGGCCAAAGGGTGGGGGTGGCTGGGTGGGGCTACATTCGGTGTATAAGATGCACCCAAGTTTTCACCTTCTTTTGGGGGGTAAAAGGTGCCTCTTATACTCCGAAAAATACGGGTAGTTGATTTTTTTTTAAAGGGGACAGTTGACATTAAGTACTCTAAAAATAAGCTTCTTGTATTAGAAAGAACCTGAGAATGCTGCAAGGAAAAGCTATACAGGGTCAATCCCTGATCAAGATAAGACTGCAAACTTCTAAATGGTTTCACTAGATATTAAGGGCTTGCTTTCCACATCTGCTATTTGGATTGATCTCTCGCAGCATTTCAGTAGAGAAATGATTATTGCTTTTTTCCCCTCATTCTGTCTCCTTAAAGCCAATAATCTCATCGAGGCTACCTTTCTCTAAACCCATTACAGCTGTGTAAAGCTTTAGGAAAGTGCTGTGATTTGATAAAACTTCAGCCAGGCCATCTCATGGAAACATACAGTATGTGCAGTTGCTGGAATTCTTTCCTAATAGCCTAATTACCTTTTCTGCAATCAAACTATTCATTGACTGAGTTTATATTCTTCAATGCCCGTTCATCTCTACTTCCATTCCTGCTTTCTGAAAAGAAACAAAAGAAGAGACTATCATGGTGGGTCTATGGGTATTTTCCTGCTCATTGAACAGACTGCCTGCCAGGTCCCCTTCCCCCCCCCTCATCTTGTTCATTTTTTTTACAAGTACGTGTTGGTAATATACATAGATATAACATTGTTTATATACATAAGATGGGTACTGATAAGGAGAACATTAGGACAGGGACACTGGTGCACTTATGCACGCCCCTGACTGACCTCTTAGGAATCGGGTGAGGTCAACAGTGGACAGTCTAAGGGTAAGGTTTTGGGGGTTTGGTGACGAAACCACAGAGTCAGGTAGTGCGTTCCAGACATTAACAACTCTGTTGCTAAAGTCGTATTTTCTATAGTCAAGTTTGGAGCGGTTCACTTTGAGTTTGTATCTGTTGTGTACTCCTGTATTGTTGTGGTTGAAGCTGAAGTAGTCGTTGACAGGAAGGATGTTGTAGCAGATAATTTTATGAGCTATGCTTAGGTCGTGCCGAAGGTGACATATTTCTAAGCTTTCTAAGCCCAGGATTTCAAGTCTGGTTGCGTAAGGTATTCTGTTGCGAGTAGAGGAGTGGAGGACTCTTCTCGTAAAGTATCTCTGGACGCTTTCTGATGTATTTATGTCCGATATGCGGTGTGGGTTCCAGACAAATGAGCTGTATTCAATTTCAATTAGCCCAACCCTGGAAAAGCTTCAAAAAAGTGGGGTTTGCCTCTATATTACTTAGTCCATTTTCTGATAGAGTCTTAAGCAGAATCCTGCCTTGTAACTGGCCTATGCAACACTAAACTCTGAACTCACGAGGCTTGCTGATCACTCCATTATGTTGAATAGAAGGCTTTTAAGCTTTTCTGCATTTAGATTCCCTTCCCTTTCCTCTTATCTCCTGCTGTTAATTTCTCTTGCTTATTATTTCTTACTCCTTTGCTGTCATTTGCATAACACCGCTTACCCCAGAAGGGGAAAAGCATTATGGATATGAATGTTAACAGCCATGCACTACAAGGGATATGATTGCACTTAGCTTAGTTTTAAATATCATCAATGGGGGGGAAGGGGGGTGTAGGAAGCAATAATGGTGGAGAATGGAACTTGAGACTGGTCTTCCTGCTCATTTGAAAGTAATCATGCAGAGAAAGGGGAATTCAATTGCTTCAGTGAGGAATATTTGCAACCAATCAATCCACTTACTTCAAAATAGCCATGCATTTTGTAGCAGGAATCCAGAGTGAAATCAAGGGGAAGCAGAATGAGGCATGCACATAAAATGGGAATCAGCAAGAGTTGTATTTGTTCCCTCCTGCCCCATTGTTATCCGTGCCCCAGTTCCTCTCTTTATGGAAGCATTGCTTTACAACTTCAAAGATTAGACAGGAAGCATGGAATGGGGTGGCAATGGCTTTAAAGCTTGTGTGAAGCCTCAAGAATGAAATGTTTTGGGGATATTAAAAAGGCAGGATAGAATATTTCCCCTAAAGGAGAAATGGGGGGGGGAGCCTAAGGGAGGCAGAAACCAGCCCCAGTTTTCCTGCCCCAAGCAGAAACTGAGAATGCCAGCTTTTAGAAATGCAGATTTGGTAATCCATTCAGAAAGATTGGGTCAGGCAAAAACTTCAGATAAGCAACAAGCCAAAGGTTGACAAATTAGCTTAGACAAACACCTAGGATTTGCCTATAGAGCCAGCCATGACCCCTACATGACCGCCATAGGAATCCAGAAGGTATAAAAACCCACCCACTCTAAACTCCATTTTGTCAGCTCTCCCAGAATCACATGTGGTTGGTAGTTCTGCTTCATCAATAAATGGAACCTTTCTTTCCAATCAGCCTCCATTTTATTATCTGGAACCGAACCAGATGGGTTTTCCTTCCAACAAGCCAATGTGACTTATCATGAAGTCAGCACAGCATTTTCTTGGGGATGGGAAGTATCACCATT
>JALIGW010000004.1:17844428-17871928 GCA_023053685.1 Diadophis punctatus similis | reverse complement strand
TGAGGAAGTGTTTTTGTGCCACAGAAATGATACAGTTTGCTTTGACGAGGCACCAGGTTGATGCAATCCGTGTTCATTTTTGCTTTTAAGGCCTGTCCAATAACCAGAAGCCTCAGGAGCGATATGAATCAAAACTAATTTTATTTATTTATTTTATTTATTTGTCAAGTACATATTGGTAATATACATAGATATAACATTGTTTATACACATAAGATGGGTACTGATAAGAGGGAACATTAGGACAGGGACGGTAGGCACGCTGGTGCACTTATGCACGCCCCCTTACTGACCTCTTAGGAATCGGGTGAGGTCAACAGTGGACAGTCTAAGGGTAAAGTTTTGGGGGTTTGGTGACGAAACCACAGAGTCAGGTAATGAGTTCCAGGCATTTACCATTCTGTTGCTAAAGTCGTATTTTCTACAGTCAAGTTTGGAGCGGTTCACTTTGAGTTTGTATCTGTTGTGTGCTTGTGTATTGTTGTGGTTGAAGCTGAAGTAGTCATTGACAGGAAGGATGTTGTAGCAGATAATTTTATGAGCTATGTTTAGGTCGTGCCGAAGGGCCGTAGTTCTAAGCTTTCTAAGCCCAGGATTTCAAGTCTGGTTGTGTAAGGTATTCTGTTGCGAGTAGAGGAGTGGAGGACTCTTCTTGTAAAGTATCTCTGGACACTTTCTAATGTATTTATGTCCGATATGCGGTGTGGGTTCCAGACAGATGAGCTGTATTCAAGGATTGGTCTGGTTTTGTATGCTCTGGTTAGTAGTGTGATATTACCGGAGAAGAAGCTACATAAGATTAGGTTAACAACTCTTGAAGCCTTTTTGGCGATGTTGTTGCAGTGGGCTTTGGCACTTAGGTCATTTGATATGAGTATTCCAAGGTCTTTGACAGAGTGAGGGTTTTTGGAAACGTTTCGTTTCTCATCCAAAAAGCTTCTTCAGAACTGAAGAAGTTTCTTGGATGAGAAGCGAAAAATCTTCAAGCATAAACATTTTGCTGTACGCCGCCCTGAGTCCCTTGGGAGTAGGGCGGCATAGAAGAACCAATAATAAATAAATAAATAAATAAATAAATAAATAAATAAAGAAAGAAAGAAAGAAAGAAAGAAAGAAAGAAAGAAAGAAAGAAAGAAAGAAAGAAAGAAAGAAAGAAAGAAAGTCCAGTTGCCTCTTGAAAAAGCACTTTTAGCCTGAATGACTGAGAATCTCCATAGACATTATGCATACATAGCTTTATATTGGGTTTTAAATATTGTGTTTATATAAAGGTTTGCTTCTTGTATTTGTTTTTTGTTTTCCTTTATCATTTTCCTTTTTAATTTTTTTTACATTTTTAATTGCTGTGAGCTGCCCAGAGTCATCTATTTAACATGGGCGACTGTATAAATTAAATAAATAAAGGCCCGTTTTCATTTTATCTTGAGTATGTATTATTTATTTATTTATTTATTTATTTATTTATTTATTTATTTATTTATTTATTTATTTATTTATTTATTTATTTAATGTCCCATTCACATCACATTTCGATAAAACACAAGAGATAAACATACACAACACAAGATATAAAATCTAAAACATTATCAACGTATGTCTAGATTAGAGATATAATTTTTTGCTTCATTTGTCACAGCCAGCAAAGTCTCCATTTTGGCATTCTGCCTCTATATGTTGTCCGTGGCATTCCTGAAGTCCCGTGTGTTCCCTGGTTGGTGCTAAAGAACAGTCATTCCAAGCAAAATATCTTGAGTATGTAAAAGTCAGTAACCAGTGTGCCATTTTCCACCAACTTCCATTGTTAATGTGCCCTGGTCCTGTCAGAAAAAGTCTTTAATTTTGTCTCTTATTCCTATTAAAATAAGAGAAGAATTATCTTGCTCTGAAACAATAGAGAATTAATAAGCACACTACTTATTAAACCAATACTTTTCACTTTTAAAAAGAATCAAATAGCCAGTAGGGAGATGTCAGAACAGAAATATTGGATGTGGGTTCTGTATGTATCCCTCTCCTATCTTGATCAAATGGGATTCCCAGTGTTCTATTACGGAATCTTGATAAATGGTAAGCCATTAGTAGTAGCAGAAGAAGGTTATAAATCAGAATCACTGTCTCAGCTTCACCCCATGTCAGGATGACAGCTAAAACTTGCCATGCATGACTTATTCATTTGCTTAAAAAATTCTCTATGAAAAATTTAAGTATACCTTGTATTTCCATAATGTCTGGGAACTCCTGTCCTAGTAAAACCCTTCTGGAATTGTTTAAATATGTAACTAACCAAGGCTCTCATTTGAAGCACAAGGCAGTGAACAAAGAAGAAAGCAGACGGGAAGAAAATGCTAACGTTCAATTATGTTTGCTACTCTCCCACTGTGTGATTTTTTTTGTGTGTGTGCCTGATTTCCCCATTTACTGCTCTTTTATTTGTCAGCAGTGTACACTAACCCTGACATTAATATGAATTCCAATAAATGATTCAGAATCTGAAAACAAATGTTGAGCCAGAGATTTAAGGAGATGAATATGCTTGTTTTACAACTAATAAATTATTTTGCTATGAACTTTGAGTAGGTTGAAAATATTAGACTTGAAGGGGTGATTATATGCTCAATGTAGAGGCATGTAAATCAGTGACATCCAAAATTGCATTTTGGAGGAAATGCATTTTACCAACTGCCCACCATCTTCTAAACCAGTGATGGGGTAGGAACTCCTGCTTGAGCAGGGGGTTGGACTAGATGACCTACAAGGTCCCTTCCAACTCTAATAATAAATCTAAATCTAAATCTAAACCTTGGACAGGCCCTGCTATGTTGGGAGACACACTAGGCCACTCAACCCTCTGGAAATAGCTTTTGCATAGCCTCTGAAGTGTTTGAAAATTGTGAGGGCATTTTCGTGTGATTCTCTGAGACTCCAGAAGGGTCTCTGTGAAACCAGAGCCCTCTTGAGTGACTTTCAGAGGGTCTGGAGAGAAGAGTCCAGAGGAGAAGAGAGTCCGGAGGAGAGGAGATCTGGAGAGGAGATCCAAAGAGACCTGTTTTGGGTATGGTGGGCATGGGTGGGAAACACCAGTAGAGTCAAAGTAGGAATTTCCTGAAATTTTGACACACCGAGCCCTTCACCATTGCTGTTCTAAATGCTGCCCCAAAACTCCTACTAAAAAAAAAAATCCTGGTTCCAAAGACTTAAAAATATATTTTAGAGGTCGCACTGACAGAGTTTGCTAATTATGTGAGATTATTTTGTTGCAATACATTTGCTGGCTTTATCTCTGGATTTTTTGCTCCCACTTAGTAATTAAACAAGAAACTTTTCAACTTTTGTTACGTACTGAGGTACATAGTAAATTTGCATAGCCGCCGCTGATTGGCCAGATAAACGGTGGCAGTTTTGAACGCCTGTCACTGGTCGGCTGGACAACAGGGAAACCCTTAAAAGAGTCTTCCCTGCTGTTCGTCGCTAGTTCTTTTACTTATAGCTGACCTGTTCAATGAAGTGCTGAACTGTTCTACGGCTCGCCTCTCCTTTCCCGCGCGCTAATCTAACAACTTTGCTTCCTTGTTTTGCTGCTTTAGAAAAGAAGCTGAATTTCTCCATCTCTGGACTTCATTACTCACCCTTCCCTTCTGTTGATAGTGAAATTTTTCTGAGAAACTACACAGCCATGGTTGCTGTGTTGTACTCTCCCTTTCTCCTTACTCTGATACTGTATGTCAATGGACCCAGTGAGTTAAGAATTCCACTTTATTGATACATCTAGGTTGCATTTTTTGCTTTGATGCTTGCTTCATTCATAAATATGTTTTGGATGCTTTTTTGAATAGAGAATAACAGCAGTTTGTGCTGCTAGATTTGGGTGCAGTTCTGGTGGCCTATCTGTACCAACTCATTCCCAGTGAAATTTATAACCGTTTCTTTCACCTACAGTACAGAACTTAAGAAATGAATCTCATAGCACCTAAGAAGGCTTCTGCTAACAGTGGAATCACTGAGTTGATAGTCTACCAAAAGGACTGGAAAATATAAGGATTTCCCCCTTCCCCAAATCCATGAAAAGCAATGCATATCTTAGAACAAGTGCCCAAAACTTACATATGTCCTCAATGCTGTTGTTTTGCTTTATCTTTCACCTGCCAATCAGTTTTTCTTGAAAGGATAAATATAAAATTCAGGTAGTTATCAAATTGAGCGCAACTCAACTATATAACTGCTCCATGTAAAATTTGTGCCATTGTTCAGTAAATATTATAGGAGCAGTTTGTTACTGCCTTATTTCAAGAATTTAACTTTCTAATCTAACCAATAGCCATCAAATTTCCTAGACCAGGGGTCTCCAACCTTGGCAACTTTAAGACTTGTGGACTTCAAATCCCAGAGTTTCTCAGCCAGCGAAGCAAACTCTGGGAGTTGAAGTCCACAAGTCTTAAAGTTGTCAAGGTTGGAGACCCTTGTCCTAGACTGTTCCCTAACCAAGAAATACCCATGGTTGATTTAGATTATATAACAAAACCAACTGAGTTTAACTATGTGCTGTGACCAGTTTGCCCATTTTGTAAAAAATTGAGAAATGCAGAGTATATTAAAGTTTTTTTTCCATTTAATTCAATTAGGAATTCTACAAAATATTTTTTTTAAAAAAAAAGCTGGGGGAAACAGTTTTCCAAGCATGTTCCAAGGTTGATGAAACTATGCTACTTACAAAGTGAGTTAGTAGAAAAAAGAGAATTATTTATAATTCTCTCACTTTCACATCACTTGTCTTTTAATTAGTATAGTTTTCAAAGAAAATGTACAGTGACGTTGCTGGAAATAACAGAAAATGTTGTAGAAATGGACGATGAAGGCTAAAGAAAGAGCACAATAAAGGATATGAAGAATAAAAGTAATGAAATTATTTGGGATTAAATTGAAATAAGAGACTACCAGAACAAATGTTTTAGAGATTTTTATGACAAATGCTATTGATATGTTGAAGAGTAGAACTGAAATAAATAGTATGTATGTTAGCATGCAAGAAGTATTGATGGAAAGGAAACCATAAACTTTATGATACTGTTGAAAAACTTAAGGCTGCAGATGTTTGGTGTAAGGAAAGAAATATTAAAATATGGATGTGGTTTGCTTACAGAAGAGCTGTGCAACTTGTTTAATGTCTAAGTGAAGATTAAATCTGTGCCTGACAATTGGAACAATGCTGTTATTATTCCCTTATGTAAAAGGAAAGGTAATAAGACTGAATGCAAACATTACAAGTTTGTTTAATGTGCTTGGAATTATGAATGAAAGAAAAGTAGATGAGATAATAATGAACAATATTTGGGAAGTAATATAGAGTATTATATCTTTTTTTATTTGTAGAGGATTACAATGCAATCTACGTATTTGAATGTACTTCTTATGCTATATAGGTAAAAAAATTAAATAAAAACTGTTTAAAAAAAGAAATGAGGGGATGTGAGAAAAAGATTGTTTTCTAAATTAGAGCAAGTGTATGATGTAGTAAATAAGTTTAAATTACGAAACTGTGGAATGTTAGCAAATGGTTCAAAGATGAACAAAAATAAGCAAGCACAATTACTCTTGCTGTTTAATGTATGGATGAATAAAGGTTCACCAGTGATAGTAGAGAGTTATTCATTGGTGATACAGTGATCAGTTGCATGTATCTGATGCACTGTGGTAGGAAGAAAACTTAAATGATTTGCAGTGAATGTTAAATAGTTTGTATGCAACAATTGGATATGAAAATAAATCAAAGTCCAAAGTACTGTGTTTGATGAGAAATGGAGAAAGAGTAAAGAAAGTAGATAAATTACTATACTTTGCTAAAATATTTGACAAAATATTAATTGGGAAATCGATGGAAAAATTGAGACCTAGTAGTAGAAAAGTAGCGAACAGCATGTGATATATTGCAAGAAATGAATGTCAGGAGAAACATAAACATAAAAGTAAGTTGACTCCAGTGGGAGTAAAAGACTTAACACATGGTAAAACACAGGACTTTTTTCACCCAATGCCCTTGAGATGGGAGAAAAGCACCCGCCTCTCACACAAATGGAGTGCTCGCTTGCCACAGAACCACAGCCCGGTTCTGAAAGGCTCAATAGCACTTAGCAATAGCACTTAGACTTATATACCGCTTCACAGTGCTTTACAGCCCTTCTCTCTAAGAAGTTTACAGAGTCAGCATCTTGCCCCCAACAATCTGGGTTCTCATTTTACCCACCTCGGAAAGATGGAAGGCTGAGTCAACCTTGAGCCTGGTGAGATTCAAACTGCCAAACTGCTGGCAGCCGGTGATCAGCAGAAATACCGTATTTTTTGGAGTATAAGACACACCTTTTTCCTCCCTAAAAGAGGCTGAAAATTTGGGTGCATCTTATACTTTGAATGTAGCTTTTCCGAAGCTTTTTTCCCAGCCCTAAGGAGGTGCTAATGATCCTCCCGGCTTCCTCCTCCTCTTTGCAGACTTGTTTTCATTCCTACTCCTTCTGAAAAAGGTTTTTTCAGCCCTAACGAGGTGCTAACGATCTTACTGGCTTGCAGCATTTTTAAAGTTCTACTCCCTCCGAAGTAGTTTTTTCCTGCCCTAAGTCTTTGCAGGCTTGTTTTCATTCGTACTCCTCTGAAAAAGTTTTGTTCAGCCCTAACCAAGGGATAAAAAAATGTGCTGAAGCTGAACAGACTAAGGACGCTAGCCAGAAGAATACCTGGTAGGTAGATTTTTTTCCCTATTTTCCTCCCCCAAAACTAAGGTACGTATTATACTCCGGTGCATCTTATACTCCGAAAAATACGGTAGCCTGCAGTACTGCACACTAACCACTGTGCCACTGTGGCTCTTAAGGTCCAGTACTGGGCCGCGTTCCGGGGGTTGGGAACCCCTGTTGTAAAGTACAGTGAAGCAGTATATAAGTCTAAGTGCTATTGCTAATTTTTGTCTTTTCCTGCGAGGCTGCTACGGAAAAAAAAGGAATCTCGATTTTTATTATTCTCCAACAAGTACAGAGCCTTGTGCCTTTTTCTCCTGTCTAGCAAACCTCAAGTTAGAGATAAAGATTACTGGCAGGAATAGCTATCAGATGGACTATCTTTCAGGAGGATGTTATTTCTACCTGAGCCCCATAAGAAAAAAACAAAACACAAGACCATAGATGCCAGGGAGATTGTGTTCTCTCCATCAGCTAAATCAGAAAAGGTCATGGATTTCTAGCACCGCATGGCCAAATGGCAAGGGGCCAGTTGGAACCAGGTTGGCTGCTGACCTCCATCAGTCTCCTCTTCCATGCAAATCAGAATGTCCACATGGGAGATTGGATTGTGTTTTTTTCTGATGGAAAATTCTCTTTTCAGCCACAACACTGCTTCTGGGCCTTGACCTTCCTCCAGCTTTGGCACCGAGATGGAGGCTCCTTTGTCAGGACATGTTAGCAGACCATCATGGTGCCAGTACACAGAAGGCATGTGGATGAGGATCAAGAGTGAATGAATGTTTCCTTTTATTTGTTTGTATCTAACAGCTTTAATTTATTTGGCTTCATATCCCCTGGTTCTTCTCTGTGTACTACACAATGCTGCTCACTGCAAAAGGGATTGTGTGAAGGATGATTTTTGCAACTAAAATCACTCTTAGCAGTTCCAACAACTACAATTCCCAGGATTCTTTAGAAGTTAAACAAGCTTTATTTTAAAAAGAGAGAGCTGTGCAATATAGGGAGATGTCAAGAAGCTGACTGACAGATTCTTTCTGGCACATTTAATATACCTATTCTCTAGGCCTCACTTTTGTATGCAGTCTGAAGTCCTCTCGGCATGTATTTTCATTTTGTGCTCTCTGGCCAAGAATTAGAAATGCAGGGAACTTCTATTTCTCCTCGTTTTAAACAATGAGCAGTCTACTAAACTTCCCATTTACATCACATGTAGGGTTACCCAGTGGTGGGTTCCTACCAGTGCGGTCCACTCTATAGCACCGGTAGCGGCCCGCTGGTGACGTCACAGTACTGGTGCGGTCGGTTGCCGGTGCCTGGGCGCTGCCATTTTTTTAAAAAAAATGTTTTTTTAAAAAAAATTCTTCTGCGCATGCCCAGAAACCTGACAATTAAGTCTTTCCCCGTCCCTTCGCTTGAAAATAATATGAAGCTCGCATTTGACACTTTTCCTTCGTTTTTGCCTAAAGCTTTCCAAAGTGGGCGTTTTCCGAAAGCTTAACCTTTTGTACTGTTAATTTTATACAGTTTTATACTGTTATTCTTTAGATGAAAACATTGAGGACTGTTAAAAGATACTGTTCTTTTTAACAGTCCTCAATATTTTCATCTAAGGAATCCATGACTGAAACCAAAAATGCTGTATGAGACTTGCTTGTCTTTTAACTATAGCATTTTCTGCATATAAAGGTTGCTGTGTTGCCATGGTGTAACACGCACTTTGTATGCAAAGCTTTTCATGTAAGGTATAAAATAGCAAAAATAGTAGTAACATCTCTCTGAAATAACTAATATATGACCGGCAAGCCACGCCCACCCGGTCACATGGCCGGCAAGCCACACCCACCCAGTCACATAGCTGACAAGCCACACCCACAAAATAAGTGGTAGTAAAAAAAATTAGGAACCCGCCCCTGGGGTTACCAGATGTCTGGCCAAAGGCAGACACATCCTCCTTTTTGTCCTCATGTCCTCCATCTAGCAGGCATAGCCTTAAAATCAAATATTGTCCAGCTTTTAGAGTATCTACAAGCTCTCTTTTCTGAATAAGTGTTTCCCTGTTCAGTGCTAAACACAAGTTAACAAGCTCCACTCTGTGATCATAATTAGTTGACTGGGCTGTGTCCTTAAATTTATCTCAGAAGGTCAACTAATTGCAAAATAACTTCTTGGAAGATATCAAGACAAAGTTCTACTGAGGCCCCATGACAACAGGGCTTCTCAAAACAATTTGTCAGTGTGATTACTTCAATCCTTGCACCAAAAGCTGGAAGAGAAGAACATTAACGGATAATGGGTATTATTCATTTGGACCTCTCCATAATGACACTGTTTCTAATTGTGTCACTGCAGAATCCTCCATTGAGGGAAGGAGAATTTAAAGATAGAAAAAGAAAAGTGGCAGTCTATAACTTTCTTTGCTATAGGGAAAAAAATAGTCATTAAATAATTGATCATGTCAGTTGAGGTCATGTGATGCTCCTATACAAAAGTTAATCAATGGACCAGGAAAAGAAACAGCTAGGTTGTTCAAGTCCATTTGATTACATTTTATATGCTAAATACATATAAAGAAATAGTTAAGAAATAGAAACATCTAAGGTTAGATCCAAAAAAGGGGTCATTTCTTTCTGCCAATAGAATGAGTGTTTCAATCTATTCTAGATCTTCTGAGGATTCCCACCCAAGGATGTAAAAGTAAATCCAGAGTGTATTCTGTCTTTCAGCATAATTCATTTTGGAGGTTACTATATGCAGGTAGAACTATATACAGGTAGCTTTATCTACTGTTTTTCACTCAATTTATGAAAGAGACATTTCTTTTGAAGTTACTTCAAAGGCCAAAAAAAAATTGATGAAATTTTGTAGGTGGACTATGATGTTCTTGAACTTATTTAGCTTTGAGACAGATGTTATGTCAATTGTTCTTAGCATTTAACACAAATCTGCTATAAGCAACAGTTGTGTAGACTGTTGAGCATCGCGATCAAATTGCAGTGAGGTATAAATGGAATTAAGGAATGTCTCTGCTTTTAAATGGGGACAAATGAAGTTCCTGAACCAGATATTGTGGAAATTGCACTGTTATTGAGGTCCACGGGGAGGGTAAATGATATGTTTCATTCATGTATTAATGGATATTGTGAAAATTGGATCGGTTATACTGCATTTTTTCTTCTTCTTCTGTGATGCTCTGGATGCAACCAATGTATTTACATGTATTCTTCTGGAAAAAGAAGAGACAACATTCAAGAAATTCAGAAGCACCTGCACAAATAACAAGGTGACAGACTCTCCTCTGGCCATGCTACTCCTGGATCCTAGAGAAATAGTTCCATTTGCTCAAATGTGTATTTTGGAGCTTCCTTCCAAACGATCAAGGTGATGTCATGGTGAGCAAGTGGCAGGGCTACAATTAATCGAACTGCAGTGTGTTATGTTCAGAATTATAATAAATGTCATCTTGATTAATTAAGGAAATTGAAAAGAAAGGATTAGAAAGAATAACATGGTAATAAGTTCTTAGTAATAAACAATGGATCAGCAGAGAATATTAATTACTAGGGTGGGTTTACATTTGCTTTGCAACTGTTAATGCATTAAGCATACATAGAAGACTCACGTATTATGAACGGATAAAATGACAGCTCTGAAGTAATTATACAGAAACTGACAACCTATTTAGCATTATGTTGGGTTCCTTGGAAGTACTGACAAGTTATGATTCACAAAATGTCACCTGGAGATGAAGTTAAAAATTAAATCATTCATTTCCATAACTGGTTATAAAAATGTAATTCAAAGAAGGGCAGTATTCTAACACAACAGTCCCCAAATGATAGCCTCTAAAGTTCTTGTAGTCTCCCAAGCAACACTGGAATTCCAAGACTTCTGGAAGCAACTCAGTTGAGGAAGAGTCTTCTACTCTTAATAGCTGAGACATAACATTGAAAATGAATAACTATCTCTTAATTCAACGAAGTTCATTCAATGTTTTACTTACCTTGGAATTTAACACAATCAAAACAAGAGTAACAATAATAATAATGCCGCAGGATTGACTACATGTTAGTTTGAAACAAGGTAGCATTGTTTTAGCTTTAGCAAACCTTGGTAGGTCATCCCATTAACTCACACTTCATCCCTATCATGTAAAATATGTAGCCTAAGTCAGTGGTAAAATAAAAAAAAAATTACTACCAGTCCTGTGGGCATGGCTTGGTGGGTGTGGTGTGGCTTGGTGGGCATGGCTTGGTGGGTGTGGCAGGGGAAGGATACTGCAAAATCCCCATTCCCTCCCCACTCCTGGGGGAAGAATATTACAAAATCTCCATTCCCACCCCACTCTGGGGCCAGCCAGAGGTGGTATTTGCCAGTTCTCCGAACTACTCAAAATTTCCACTACCAGTTTTCCAGAATCTGTCAAAACCTGCTGGATTTCACCCCTGGCTAAGTTCTCTGTGTGATCTCAGAGGGATAGGTAATTAATGACTATAAGATGATGAAGAAGGCAATGGCAAACCACTTCTTAATGTTATCATAGGCGCTGCATGAACGTGTCCACAAAATTATGCTGATTTGAGCTAAATTTGAAGGAAACACTAGCTTTCCTAAGACAATATTTCTCAGCCAATGGTTAGTTCCCAGCCAGTGTTCGGTACAAAGAACAAAGATTATTAAAAACTCATGACTGGAATTCAATAATAGCAGGGCAAATGAAAACCAAGAAATTGTCAATGGAGTTTAGTGGGGGAGGGAGAAATTATGTGAGATTATAACATAGACACTATATTTTAGGCCAAACATTTCCTAAGAAATATGAAAAGCAAATTTACAATAAAAAATAATATGTACACACATAGCAATCCCACAATTCCCTTTCATGTTATGTAACATTATACAAAATGCAGAAAGGAATAAAATAATTTCATGAAATGAGAATAGGAAAATATTACTAAATCAAATGTACACCAATTCTATTCATTGTGCTTCACCCTACTTTTCTATATTTGCAAAAAAAAAACCTTACTTCCATCATATCTATAAATTGTTTCATTTTTCTTCTTTAGATTTCTTGCCCCCAACTCTCTCTCTCTCTCTCTTTGAGAAACGTATCATTCAACCAACCACTAATTTCTCAGTCTTTCACTTCTCCTTGGCCCATTTACTATTCCTTCATATAAGTAAAAAGAAAGGATTAGAGTAAAGCTGGAAAAAAATGCAGAAATGGAAACCAGAATGCTCAAGGATCTTGAATAAGTTTCTTATAAAAGGGGTTACAATGTTTGGGAGTGTTTCCTTGGGGGAAAAATAGTTAAGGGAGGACATGAACAAGGTATTTAAAACCATGCATAGTTAAAAAAGCAAACATAAGATTCTCCCCTCTTAGAGCATGAAGGTGACTGAAAAGAAATTTAGAAGAGAGAAAATTTACAGGAGACAAAAATACTTCTTCACAGTGCATAATTAATAAGTGGAATTTATGAAAGCAGGAGAAGTTGATGGTGACTAACTTGGATGGGTTTGAAAACATACTGAATGAAGGGATGGAGGACAAATCTATCAAGAGTTAAGTTTTGAGATCTCTGGAATGTGAACAGCATGTCTCCAAACACCAGTTGCACAGGAACAAGAATTTTTCAACGAAGTTTTCAAAGATGAGGAGCCTACCTGTTGCATTGCAAGAGTTATGTGTGAATGTTGAGACTTTAATTGTACAATCATAGCTGTGATAGTGCAGTCTTTCTGGCTTCCCATGATTTGATTCAATTCAGTTTCAAGGGAAAACATGATGAAATAAATTCTTTATCCCTCTCAGGAACAAAAAAAATGGAAACGGTATTTCCCTTTTTTAATTTTTTTATCCACAATAAAAACCCTTGAGGTAGTTTTTTGACTCAGAGGTGGTTATGAGCTCAGTCAGCCAATGAGTTTCCATGATTGGGGAAGGATTTGTGTCTAGCCAGCCATACTACTTCACTTAAAACCACTATATCACTTTGGCTATTGTCTACAAATATGCATCAAGGGAAGACAGTCTAATAGTGCTCACTTACCTTCCATTTGATTGATGTCAGGCATGGTTCATCCCTTGAATTCTCACAAGCAGGGCAATAAAAGAATGTAGAAAGACTCAACCAAACTCCTCATTATCATGGTGATTGTGAAAGAGTGCACGAGGGAAATTTCGGAAGAAGGGATGTTATACCACATACATACAAATTTAATCGAAGCATGTGTCACCATTGAGATAGCCTTTACTGTTTCCATAAAAGCTAAGCATACTTGGAATTGGTTATTACCTGAAGTACTAGAAGTGTCAGGCTAGGAACTAGATTGTGAAGTCAAAAATATCTCAGAGAAAGCAATGGTACAGTATTTCTCTACTCTGGCCAAAAAAATTATATGTACAGGTAGTCATCAGCAACTGAGTTTGACTCAAGGAAGAATTTAACCTACACAGGTAATGGGTATAAGTTGCAATTACCAACTTTTCCTTTAAATAACCAGTATTATTTAATAAGCATTATTCTAATTTTATTTTTTAAATTTAATAAAATAAAATAAAAATAAAATAAAATATAAAACAATGAAAAAGGCTTTTGTATAATGGTGAAACAGTCTAAATGTTTATAACATATGGAAGTTATGGTTTCTCCACCTCTGAAGGCTTTTTAGAAAAAGCTAGACAGGCAACTCTCATTCATGGGTTGAATTAGACAATACTCATGGATCTTTTCCACTCTACAGAATGTTGTTGTTGTTGTTATTGTTTAAATTGTATGCTGTCCAACTTCCAACAACTCTGGGCTGCTCACTGTTTGGTACTTAGGAAATGTATAGTTTTTGACATTAGCTATAAAGACTTAATCTTTATTTGGATTATTCTCTCTCATTATATGGAAAGCAGACCAAAGGTTACCTGGGGATTCTACCTGACAGTTTATGTGTTTATACACCATATACTTAGGGCAGGGGTGGGTTCCTGCCGATACTCTCTTACCTGTTGGTCGCCGCAGAACCGAAGCAGCTAGTGGCGTTTGCGGTGCGGGGCTTCCCCCGCCTGCTTTTCCCCGCCTGCCTAGATGCCGCCATTTGCGTTCTTTTGCCCTCTGCGCATGCGCAAAGCGTTCTGCTTGCACAGAGGGCAAAAGAACGCAAATGGTGGCATCCAGGCGGGTGGGGGAAAGCGGGACGGGGAAGCCCCACGCCGCGAACGCCACCAGCTTCTTCGGTTCTGCGGCAACCAACAGGTAAGAGCGTACCGGCAGGAACCCACCCCTGACTTAGGGACATCACACTTAGGAGCCGTAGTGGTGCAGTGGTTAGAATGTGATGAGATAGGAATTTATTCCTACCGAGGCGATATAGATCTTGTTCCCTTGAAGTCATCCTTACATAGAAAATGAAACCGAGATTTAATTCTAATTAACAAAATATTTATTTCAGTATAAAAGTAACAAAACATAAATCTTAATTAAGCTACATTGTCCCAGTCAAGAATTCACATCTGCCTTGGGCGGAGGCTTGTAGGAGAAGAAGGAAGGAGGAGACAAACTCCTGGAATGCACACATGCGTAGAAACACATATCACATGTCTACTTGATTAGAAAATACAGTAGATCTAGGAATATAGTTGAAGACTAAGAAATATAGCACAGAGGCTCAACTGGCAATATATTAACATCGTGACAGAATGCAGTATTGCAGGCTGACTTTGCTGACTACCAAGGGTTCATGTCTCACTGGCTCAAGGTTGACTCAGCCTTTCATCCTTCCAAGGTGGGTAAAATGAGGGCCCGAATTGTTGGGGGCAATGTGCTGACTCTGTAAACCGCTTAGAGAGGGCTGTGAAGCACTGTGAAGCGGTACACAAGTCTAAGTGCTGTTGCTATTACCTTATTCTACCTCGCCCTTCATCTTCATTTCTTTCTTTGCCTTCATTTCTTTTTTAATTATAAAAACCTGACATCTGTTTCCCAAGCAACTAACTAGAGAATGAATGGCAAGAAATATAGAATACCAAAACCTGAATTGTTTGTAAATGGCATGTTTGCTTAAAGGAGTTTTCCCTGAGGCTGTTTTAATGACTCCAAACATTTTGCTCTTTCTAATATTCTATAAAGAATAGTGGGATGGAAGTCTCACTTCTAAGTAAAAACACATGAAAAATTACACTAAATATCTTCCGCCTGGGCATATGCCAAGTTGAAAAATGCAGGATGGGATTCAAAGTACTTCAAAAGATGAAAAACAAGCTTCTTATGTTTATTTCTCTGTTGTTATGTTATTAAAGTTTATTTTGTTACCTGAGGAAACCTTTTCATGTGCAGACTATAACTAAACCCATTGACAGTTTGCTCTGTGATACAGGATATTTGCAACAAGCATACTTTCTAAGATTCTGACATTATTTCCCCCTCAAGTATAATAGTAATTCTGCAGGAAGCGGGCTTTAAAAGAAAAGACTATGAAAAGAATAAACAGAATCTAGTTAAGATTTTTTAGGTTTCAATCCACTTCATCACGAAAGAGAGTCCATTTTTTAAAAGTCAAGGGCCTTTACAAAAACCAATAGTGGCTTAGGTGTTGCCAGCACTGATGATGGGCAAATTCAATATATATATAAAAAAACCTCATGAAGTGTTAATGCTAATTTATAATAAATACCTTGGTAAGACCACGCTTGGAATACCGCATCCAGTTTTGGTTGCCATAATGTAAAAAAGATGTTGCGACTCTAGAAAGAGTGCAGAGAAGAGCAACAAAGATGATGAAGAGGACTGGAGGCTAAAAAAATATAAATGTTGGATTTGGGAATGTCTAGTTTAATGAAAAGAAGGACTAGGGGTGACATGATAGCAATGTTTCAATATCTCAGGGGCAGCCAAAAAGAAGAGGGAGTCAAGCTATTCTCCAAATAGCTGAGGGAAGGACAAGAAGCAATGGATGGAAACTAATCAAGGAGAGAAGCAACTTAGAACTAAGGAGAAATTTCCTGACACTTAGAACAATTAATCAATGGAACAACTTGCCTTCAGAAGTTGGGAATGCTCCAACACTGGAAGTTTTTAAGAAGAAATTGGACAACCATTTGTCTGAAGTGGTGTAGGGTTTCCTGCCTGAGCAGGGGGTTGGAGTAGAAGACCTCCAAAATCCCTTCCAACTCTGTCATTCTGTTATTCTATTAAAAACTTGTGTGTTGGGGAGAGACAGGGGTAGGGGAGGCAAAGCCTATCAGTAGGTTTTACATTCATCCATCATAGCATTTTCTGGATAGAAGGGTGTACTTAATTTCTGATCAATGTGCGGGAGGCAGCACTCCACCCCAAAAGTAGTGGCCAATTTTATGGCAGATACTTTGTTTCTTTTTTAAATATATATTTGTATTTAGTTAGCAACAGCAATAACAGTTAGACGTATATACCATTTCATAGTGCTTTAGAGTCCTCTCTAAGCAGTTTACAGAGTCAACATATTGCCCCTGGGGCCTCATTTTACTGATGTCAGAAGGATGGAAGGCTGAGTCAACCTTGAGACAGACGAGATCGAACTGTTGGCAGTCAGCAGAGTCAGCCTGAAATACTGCATTCTAACCACTGCACCACCACAGCTCTATTTATTTAATGTCTGGTGATGGTACAATTAGCCAGGAGACTTGTTAGTGCAAAGTAGTTATTTGGCTGCCGAAGAGTGCTACTCCATTTAGTATGTGCTTGCATGCTCTCCAGGTACACCACAAGGAACAAACTAGCTCTGCACCAGAATCATTTAGTTAAAATCAATTACTGCTCTCCATTTGGGTATTAAATCATTTCTCCTTCTGTCTTGTGAAAATTTTCAATTTGAAAGCAACCTTTGGTAAGTTTTTAAAGATAGAACCCAGCCATTTCGGGGTGCCCCATCTGGTCACTGTGGTGTCAAAGCGTATACCTCTGCTCTACTCTATCATTGTTGATGGATACATATCCATCAATCCCTATACACTTGTTGACATATCATTCTTTTACTGTTCTCCAATGTCAGGATGTGGCCTGACCTGTGCAGTAAAGCTATGTTTCTCAACCTTGGAAGCTTGAAGATGTGTGGACTTCAACTCCCAGAATTTCTCATGCTGATTGAAGAATTGATGTCCATGCAACTTTAAGTTCCGAAGGTTGAGAAACACTGCTTTAGAGAGTCACTTCCTGAAGAAGAAGAAGAAAAATATTCTATAAAACTTGATGCAGAGACCTTGGGAAACCTGGAGGAACCCTGATTGAAAAACGACAGAAGAGTGCCCAACAAATCTCCTTCAAATCAGGGGTTGCCACAAAGAAGAGGGAGTCAAACTATTCTGCAAAGCACCTGAGGGTAGAACAAGACGCAATAGGTGGAAACTAAACAAGGAGGGAAGCAACTTAGAACTAAGGAGAAATTTCCTGACAGTTAGAACAATTAATCAGTGGAACAACTTGCCTCCAGAAGTTGTGAATGCTCCAACACTGGAAGTTTTTAAGAAGATGTTGAATAACCATTTGTCTGAAGTGATGTAAAGTGCCTAAGCAGGAGGTTGGACTAGAAGACCTCCAAGGTCCCTTCCAACTCTGTTGTTGATGTTATTGTTATTATTGTTGTAATAATAATAATAATAATAATAATTATTATTATTATTATTATTATTATTATTATTATTATTATTATTATTATTATTATTATTATTATTATTATTATTATTATTATTATTATTATTATTATTATTATTATTATACAATTGTATCACAGCGGCCAGTTGTTTCGCCGGATTTGGCATTGATTACTAGTCGAGCCCCACCCAGGGGCCTAGGAAGTCGTAATGTATTTTCGAAGTATATGTGCGGAACCGAGCAGTGCAGTTTTCTGCATTTGACTGATGGTGATTTTGTCAATTTTGAGCTGTTTTAAATGTAATTCCAGTGCTTTTGGGATAGCACCCAGTGTTCCAATCACTACTGGAATTACCACTGCTGGTTTGTGCCATAATCGTTGGATTTCAATTTTTAAGTCCTGGTATTTTGCAATTTTTTCGTGTTCCTTTTCATCGACCTTGCTATCTCCTGGTATTGCAATGTCAATTATAGTCACCTTGTTGTTCTCGACCAACGTGATGTCTGGTGTATTATGCGCCAGTACCTTGTCTGTTTGTATACGAAAATCCCACAAGATCTTGACCATCTGATTTTCAGTGACTTTTTCAGGCTTGTGTTCCCACCAGTTTGTAGCAGTATGGATGTTATAATTTTTGCATAAATTCCAGTGGATCATTTGTGCAACAGAGTTGTGTCGTAATTTGTAATCAGTCTGTGCGATTTTCTTGCAGCAGCTGAGCACATGGGCTACAGTTTCATCAGCTTCCTTGCATAATCTGCATTTAGCATCATTATTATTATTATTATTATTATTATTATTATTATTATTATTATTATTATTATTATTATTATTATTATTATTATTATTATTATTATTATTATTATTATTATTATTATTATTATTATTTATTTATTTATTTATTTGTGAGATTTATATACCGCCTCACAGTGCAAGCACTCTCTAAGCAGTTTACACCAGTAAGCAATGTATATTTATATTGCCCCCAACAATCTGGGTCCTCATTTTACCTACCTCGGAAGGATGGAAGGCTGAGTCAACCTTGTGCCGGTGAGATTTGAACTGCTGATTTGCGGATCACAGTAAGCTAAAGTGGCCTGCAGTACTGCCTCTAACTGCTGCACCACCTCGGCTCTTGATCAATAATAATAATAATAATAATAATAATAATAATAATAATAATAATAATAATAATAATAATAATAATAATAATAATAATAATAATAATTATTATTATTATTATTATTATTATTATTATTATTATTATTATTATTATTATTATTATTATTATTATTATTATTATTATTATTATTATTATTATTATTATTATTATTATTATTATTATTATTATTATTATTATTATTATTAAACAACTGGGCTATACCTGTTATAAGATATACTGCTGGCATAATAAACTGGACACAGGCTGAACTGGACAATTTGGACAGAAAAACAAGAAAACTCATGACCATTCACCATTCACTTCATCCTCGTAGTGATGTCGACAGACTATATCTGCCCAGAAAAACTGGTGGCAGAGGACTTTTACAAGTAAAACAAACAGTAGAAGAAGAAAAACATGCATTGGCAGAATACATCAAAGAAAGTAAAGAACCTGCATTGATTGAAGTAAACAACCGGAAGCTTCTGAAAGTGCAGCAGACCAAGCATCAGTATAGGAAAACTGCAATGCAAACTAGAGCCGACAGTTGGTGCAATAAAGCCTTGCATGGGCAATTCCTCAACAAGATTGAAGGAAAGGTTGATAAGGAGAAGATCTGGTTATGGCTCACTAATGGAACACTGAAGAAGGAGACAGAAGGCTTGATTCTTGCAGCCCAGGAGCAAGCAATTAGAACAAATGCAATCAAAGCCAAGATTGAAAAATCAGCTGATGACCCAAAATGCAGACTTTGCAAGGAAGCTGATGAAACAATTGATCATATCCTCAGCGGCTGCAAGAAAATCGCACAGACGGACTACAAACAGAGGCACAACTACGTGGCCCAGATGCTTCATTGGAACCTGTGCCACAACTACCACCTACCAGTGGTAAAGAACTGATGGGATCATAAACCTGAGAAAGTAGTTGAAAACAAACATGCCAAAATACTTTGGGACTTTCGAATTCAGACTGACAAGGTTTTGGAACATAATACGCCAGACCTCACGATTGTGGAAAATAAAAAAGTGTGGATCATTGATGTCGCCATACCAGGTGACAGTCGAATTGATGAAAAACAACAAGAAAAACTTAACCGATATCAGGACCTTAAAATCGAATTACAACGACTCTGGCATAAACCAGTACAGGTGGTCCCAGTGGTAATCGGCACACTGGGTGCTGTGCCAAAAGACCTTAACCGGCATTTGAAAACAATAAACATTGACAAAATCACAATCTGTCAGTTGCAAAAGGCCACCGTACTTGGATCTGCGCGCATCATACGAAAATACATCACACAGTCCTAGACGCTTGGGAAGTGTTCGACTTTTGATATAGTGAAATGAAATCCAGCATATAAATCTCGTTTGCTGTGTATTACATTTTTTGTGAATAAATAATAATAATAATGTTGGTGTTGGTGTTGATGTTGATATTAGTATTATTATAAATGTCAAAGTCTCCAGTTCAATCTCAGAGTTCCCTCAAAAGTTGACACCCATAAAGCTTTTCCCTGTACTTTGCTTTGCTTATAGTGCTACTATATCCATCCTTCCTTCCTGCTTTGCTTCCTTTTTGTAGAGGTCACTGTCTTATGAGGCCACCACTGATAATTATATCTGCCTGCATGCATTATGTAAGCTGAATGGATTTTAGGTTTCCATGTATATTATTAACAGCATTGGGATTTAGAACAATATTGCATCCAGCTAAAAATATGCACCTCTATAGAGCTTTTCAACTTAATCCAAAAGTTCAACATATGCAATACAATATCAATTTATACCAACTGCAAGCTATTCAACAACATTGCTGCCTTCACTGTGTTCGGATAGCCTCTGTTCACATTTATAATAGTGCAGAACCTATTACCGTATCTCACACATAGAAGGCCTCCGTTGTTTAGGGAAATGATTCTAAGCATAGCATCATTCATCTGACCATACTATTTGCACACATGATTTCTCATAATGGCAAAACAGCTCCCACAACTGGAGGTTTTGCACAAAGTGCAAATCACAGCAAAGACAGTATTGGGCTGGAATGACAAGCTTTCCCCTTGTTTGTCTCGGTTCACCTTCCTTGCCTTTTCAGACTGATTGTGAGAAAGTGGCTGGAATTGAAAAACACTTAAGGCCCTGAAAAGGTGGGTTGATGACAAGTGATTGAAAAGATTGAAACTGGTGGAAATCAGGCAAGACAGTGTCCGCTTCATGGATTTAATGTGAATTATTGCTTCTTCCAGAGGCAGCAACACAATATAAACAAAAGCTTGCAGGTTATGTCCAAAGTGCCTTAAGGACAATCTGGACCAGGGGTGTGCAACCTTGGCAACTTTAAGATTTGTTATGATGACTCCCCCAGAGGCTTCCCAGATATTAGTTGGTTTGCTTTTGGTTGGACTTAATTGGGACATTTAATTCTGGGTTTTGGGTGAAGGCAATTGCTGGGGAACATTAATAAAACCACTAAACTATTATCACGTGTGCTTGTGAGTGAGTGGACAGCACATTTGTGGCAGAGGAGGGTTCTTGCCTGTTTTTGCCGGTGCGGTTAATAGCTGTTGTTCGGCGCAGAGCCGAAGACGCTGCTGCCGTTTGCAGCGCGGGAGCTTTCCCTGGGCGCTTTCCCTGCCCGCATGGATGCCGCCGTTTGCGTTCTTTTGCTCTCTGCGCATGCAGAACGCTTTGCGCATGCGCAGAGGGCAAAAGAACGCAAACGGCGGTGTCCATGCGGGCGGCGGCAGCGCCCGGGGAAAGCTCCCGCACCACAAACGGCAGCAGCGTCTTCGGCTCTGTGCCGAACAACAGCTATTAACCGCACCGGCAGGAACCCACCTCTGATTTGTGGACTTCAACCCAGAATACCCCAGCCAGCCATGCTGGGAATTCTGAGAGCTGCAGTCCACAAGTTTTAAAGTTGCTAATATTGGCTACCCCTGTTTTAAATAGTTTGCTTCCTACTGCTGCCTCCTCTGTGTGGAATTGCTGTCTTGCTGTTATTTTTATATAGTGTAACTTGCTTCTACAGTTCATATTAAACCGGCAGCACCATTTTCTGTAAAGCACTAGTTAGGCATATACACCAGGCAGCTGCCTCTGCAGAAGGCAAACGACTTGTTACATCAGTTGGGGCTAAACAAAGTGATGCCAGAGAGGACAGCTACTCTTCTAAATTATAGAAACGGCTGGAAGTAGCTGGTAGATGATCATGAAAGAATACATAATCATGATTAGCAAAACACAGCTGGCAAAACCAAGGTCTTTTTCCTTGTGAAATCATCCTCCTTCACACAGAGAGAGTCTCATTGTTTAAAAAGAAGCTTAAAAAAAAAGAGCACCAAACACCTGTTCTGAAAGCAGTCTATCACTGTTTCAAAAAAAAAAGAGAGAGAGAGAGCAGCAAATATGCACAAAAAGCCAGTCTTCCATTTCAGAAAGTGCCAGCTGGCATTTGGTGAGTGGCTGCCTTACAGAAGCCAAAATGGTTGCCAGGGACAGGTCCCTGTGCCTGGAGGCGGAGGGTGCACACATGCTGCACCTGAAATCAGCCAATAGGAATTGGGCAGATCCCAATCCCTACTCCATCATTGGCGCAGCTGCTGCCAGGGTGCTGAAACCATGTATGTTGTAGGCTTGAGTTGAGAGAAGATGGAAAATAGCATTTTAACAACAGATCAGTCTAGCTCAGGGTTGTCAAACTTGCGGCCCACAGGCCGGATGCATCATGCACTGGCCACGCCCACACGTGAAGTTTAGTGAAGGGGGGGAAGTCCCGATACATCATGTGATGACACCGTGACGACGCGAGTTTCACACCCCTGGTCTAGCTAGATAGCATCAGCCATGGACTGAGATAAAAGCAGTATTAGCAAGTTATCTTGAAACAAGAGAGTTGTGTGGATAAAATGTATACTATAGAAATTGAGTTTATCCTTTATTTATTTATTTATTTATTTATTTATTTATTTATTTATTTATTTATTTATTTATTTATTTATTTATTTATTTATTTATTTATTTATTTATTTATTTATTTATTTATTTATTTATTAGATTTATATACCGCCTCATAGTGCAAGCACTCTCTAAGCGGTTTACACCATTAAGCAATGTATATATTTATATTGCCCCCAACAATCTGGGTCCTCATTTTACCTACCTCGGAAGGAGGAAAGGTTGAGTCAACCCTGAGCCAGTGAGATTTGAACAGCTGAACTCAAATGATCACAGTCAGCTAAAGTTTCCTGCAGTACTGTTCTCTAACTGCTGCGCCACCTCGGCTCATTTGTTAAGCATCTCATATTCCTGAGATTGAGTGTGACAGTAAACTAAAGCAGATGGATCCCAAAAAGTGTTATGTTCCCGTTCACTCATAAACTTCAAATAAACCCTGGTTTAACTCTGCCACAATACTGGGTAGGTACATCAGACTAAGCAATAAACTATGGTTTATAAAGCTACAAATGCAGGGGCGGGTTTCAGTTACCTTTCGCTACCGGTGCGCATCGTGATGTTTCGCATGTGATGCGCACGCTACGCTCGTGCACATCCCACCATGCGATTCTACTTCCACTCATGCGCAGAAGAAAATCTGAAGCTGAAACACAGCTGAGAAGCCATCCAAACCAGGAAAAAAGCGCCGATTCTACTTCCGCGCATGTGCAGAAGGACATTTCAAGCCGAAAAAAGATGGCAGCGCGCACGGACCGGGAAAGACGGCACCGGAGCCTTCACGCCTAAATTCCGTCATCAGCAGGCTGCTACCAGAGCGCCAGCACCGGATCGCACCAGTAGGAACCCACCCCTGCACGAATGTAACATTAAGCAAACTATATTTAGCTTTGCACTATGCATAATGACAGGAACACAGGACAACACTTAATGTCTGCAAGGAGTACATGACAAAATGTACAAGATAACATTGCAAGCAAACTCAAACCATTTTGTATGTGTTTTGCAAAACTGCACACACGTGAATAAAGGACAGAACGTGTATCATGTTTAGGCACATGTTTATCATTTTGATAAAATAGCTTGCTGAAGGTTGCTCGGGGAAATTGCCTTATCCAACCCATATCATTAATTCACCTAACTCAATATTGTTGACAGTGGATCTGCAGCCTACATCCAGATTGATCCTGACGCTTTCTGCATGCAAAATGTACCTTCTATCACTGAGTGACTCCCTCTAGCACTATAATTACACAGAAGCAGTGGTTCCTACCAGTGTGGTCCACTCTATTGCACTGGTAGCGGCGGGCTGGTGATGTCATCAAGAGGCTACCGACCCGGTGCAGTCGGTTGCCAGTGCCTAGGAGCCGCCATCTTTTTTTGATTTTTTTTGTGATTTTTTGCTTCTGCCCATGCGCGGAAGCAAAATCGTGCTGAAATTTTACAAGGGGACACACGAGAAAGAAAGATTTCAGCAAGATTTCACTTCCTCGCATGCGCAGAAGCAAAAAATTGCCAAAATCGCGCACGTCCGCACATCCCCTCGTGAGATTTTGGCACAATTTTGCTTCCGCGCATGTGCAGAAGCAAAATCGCACAAGGGGGCGCATGCGTAGCGAGTGCGCATGAGCACAAATCATGGTGATGCACGCACAGCGCACCTGTAGCAAGGTAAGTGAGCAACCCGCCCCTGCACAGAAGGTCTTACTGATACAATGTTGTCAAAAAGAAAACTATTTCCAAGTCTTAAAGGCAATGCAATTTTTAAAAATCAAGGTTAAGTATAAGTGAATGGCAAATTCTTCCTGTGCTAATAGTTGAGATAAAGTGAGAATTAACATGTTGCTAATTAAATTGAAATGATGCTCGTGGTGTCACATTGGTTAAAAAAAACACTGAACATCCTGAAACTTGCAAAGTTTCTTGTCTATTCACCTGCCAATTAACTGAGCATCAAAACTCATTTCCATGTCTTAACAAAATAATTTTCATAGCTTACCTTAATTGCCAATAAAACTATTCGTCACAGCTCTTCAACATCTAAAGAGGTTTAAACAGATGAATAGAAATTTTAACACTCTGGAAAAAAAAACTTTTTCTCACCCCTAATTGTAATTGAAATTAGGTCATTGCTGAAGGTGAAGAGGACTCCAAAATCTAATTTGGCTATATTTCTCTTAAAGTGCTATGATTGACAGTGTCACTGGTATTTAATTTAATAGATAGTAGCAATTAGAACAAAGAAGTGTTATGGGAGATAAATGTTTCATGTATGCTTTCCTTACTTTATGCTATAGTTACATACACTGAAAATTTTGCATAAAATGAATTTACATAAACCGAGGGAAAACTAATGTGTGTGTGTGTGTGTGTGTGTGTGTGTGTGTGACTGAGTGCAAAAACTCAGGCACAAATGATCAGCCTCAAATTATCATATTTTGGACACATTATATAAAGATCTAGCTCTCCCGAGAAGCCTCTCACACTGCAAAATGTGGAAGGAAACTGAAGAGGAAGCCAGCATTAAGGAGCATAAATAAAGTTACAGTGGCAGTAAGTACACTGTAGGAGGACCTCAATGGCTAAGCTGAGGAGAGATCGTACTAGAATACTGAATAACAGAGTTGGAAGGGGCCTTCTTGGAGGCCTTCTAATTGAACCACCTGCTCAGTCTGAAGACCCTATACCAGGGGTGTCAAACTCAATTTCATTGAGGGCCACATCGGGGTTGTGTTTGACCTTGGGGAGCTGGGGTGGGCATGGCCAGTGTGGGTATGGGCAGCTCGACATCACTCATGTCGGGGGCGCCTGTGGCGGCCCCGAGCGCTCTGCCAGCAAAAACAGGCTCCCAAGCTCTGTTTCAGCTGTGACAGCCTCCTCAACCTTCTGCCAGCGAAAACGGAACTTGGGAGTGCCACCCCCCCGGCCCTCACAAGCTGTGTTTTTGTCTCCAATGTCCTCCTTCAACCCTATGTCAGCGAAATCGGAGTTCAGGGGAGCCACACACAGCCCTCCCAAGCTCCGTTTTCACTGGCAGAGGCACTGCAGGCCGATCCTTCGCTGTTTGCAGGGTGGCCCCATGGGCCAGATCTAAGCACCCCATGGCAGTAGTGGGTTGTAAATCCCGTCGCTACTGGTTCACTCGTGCATGCGCAGAAGCGTCCCAGGCAGGTGGGCGAAGCCTCCTGCCGCTGCCGCTACCAGTTCATCGATCCGGGCCGAACCGGTAGCAACCCACTGCTGCCCCATGGGCTCAATCCAGCCCCCAGGCCTTGATTTGACACCCCTGTCCTTGACCATTAGGAGACTATATGATTCTGGACAAATGGTTGCCCAATCTCGTCTTAAAACCCTCCACTGATGAAGCATCCACAACTTCTGGAGGCAAGCCATTCCACTGATTAATTGTTCTGTCAGGAAATTTCTCCTTAATTCTAGATTGCTTTATCTACCAGGTCTACTGGAAATGGTCTATCTAAGAGTACTAACTTGACTGAATAATCTATCAATTTATCCCATCGACCCTTTCTTAAGCTCTGAGACCAGAGAGATTTGGATGTTACATTACATCATGCTTACACATCTGACTTCCATCACACAAACCCCATTGGAAGGGAAATTTCTCTGTTTTATACATAGTTTCCAACTTAGATAATATTTTTTACATACTGGACATTGAATTTGTTGAGAGAGAATTCATCTGAAATTCAGGTAATGTAGTAGATGTAATAACTTGTGTTCATGCATTATGCTAGGTTTCAGTCTCATTAATTGTGTCTGATGGCTGTCCAACATTAGCATGACTTAATGGCCACAATTTAGCTGCTTTTAGGTTTTGGATGCCCTTAGCAGAGCCCTGCACACTATGCACAATTAAGGCATGAAGGTTGGCTTGACTTCACTGTCTTTGTCTTCCATTCCCCGGAGCTCCCCATATATTGATATGATCTTTCAAACAAAATCTGTCTGCTTGTGTACAAATTGTACATGCCTAAAGAAATCAGTATATCTAGTATTGTAGAGACTCTTAAAGACAGAGGAGTTGGGGAACTGACCTGCAAGTAACATAAAACAGACACTGGACTCTCCAAGGATGAAAAGAATCTGATGAAGTTCATTCTTCCCAATTCACTAAGCATTAATGTTTGAAAGCAAAAACAGGCTTTGTGGAGCCTCAGCAGTCCAAATGAAGAACTCAAAATTACATTCAAAATAAAATACCCAACCAAGGTTGTAAACTATTCTGGCAGCAACCATTTTTAAGTTTGGTCTCCTGCTCTCCAACCAACAGTTTTAGGAAACCTTCCAGATTCAGCTGTGGACATATTTAAAACTTTAAAGGGGCACATTTAAAAGATTTTCCCAGTCCAGTTGTAACTGACTCAAGGAGGCAATGCTCATCTCCGAGTCTCAACCGAGGGAGCCTGAGCTGTCTGAGAAATTTCCGTCATCATGTGGCCAGCATGAAAATACATACCGCATAACCTTCCCACCGAAGTGGTACCTATTTATCTACTTTCAAACTGCTGACTGGGCAGGAGCTGGGGCGAGTAAGAGCACTCAGGTTTTGAAACTGGGCCATCAACTTTCTAGCTGACAAGCTCAGTATCTTAACCATTCAGAATAGACTTGGAAGGGGCCTTGGAGATCTTCTAGGCTGTACAGTCTTTTCTTAAAAACCTGCAGTGATGACTGCATTCCCCACCATCCAGTCAGAGCTCAAGAAGCTTCTTGGATGAGAATGTCTTCAAAGAAAAACCAGAAAGTTCAGTTGCCTCTTGAAAAAAAGAAGAAGAAGAAAAACCACCTTTGGGACAACCATGATCTAGATGACTGAGAATCTCCATAGACATCTGCAGTGATGAAGCACCTACAACTTCTGAAGGCAAACTCTTCCACTGGTTAATTGTCCTCACTGTTAGGAAGTTTCTCTTAATTCCAGGTTGCTTCTTTCCTTGATTACTTTCCATCCATCCTTTCTTGTCCTGCCCTGTGGTGCTTTGGGAAATAAGTTGACCCCCTCCTCTTTGTGTC